>JALIRH010000009.1:14147001-14327001 GCA_023055505.1 Callipepla californica brunnescens | reverse complement strand
CAACTCCACATAGCTTTTCTGAGGACAGAAACCTTTGTATGCTTGCATATTACCCCAGAATGGTGCAGTTCAAATACAAAGCCTTTCTCTGAAAAAGAATAATACAATTTCAGCAGAGGTATGTATTTTCTGCCCTCTACTTTGTTTAAAATACACATATATAAGCATACACAAGACATTTTGAGTATGGTCTCACAAGAAAATTGTTATGAAAAAAATGTTTGTAAACTAACAAAATTGCTATAACTTCTTTGATTAATGTTTATTTGATACTTATTTGTGTAGTACAAATACTGAAAAAATAAATATGGAGCAAATTTAACTTCACAGGTAGCAATCTTCATCTGTTATTATAGATCTTCACATATTATAAGGCTAATCTCCAAGGAAGTGACAGCTTGTGACAATACAATTATTTGAAAATCCTGGTCATCTGGTCCGACCCTTGCTGCAGTAGAGCCACTCTCAGCAAGTTGGCTGGAACCATGTCCAGGAAAATCTCCTAGGAAGAAGAATCTGCAGGGCAACAAAGCCAGAGGTTTATTGCGCACACAGTTAAGAAGTGCTTCCTGATGCCCAAGTCAGAAAATCTTATGCTGCAGTTTGTGCCCACTGACTCTTGTACTGGCACTGGACACCACTGGAAAGAGTATGGCTCCATTTTCTTTGAACCCCCTCTTCAGGAATTTATACACTGATGAGGTGCTCTTTGAGTCTCCTCTTCTCCAGGTTGAACAGCCCCAGCTCGCCCAACCTCTACTCAGAGGAGAGGTGCTCCAGTTCCATCCTTCCATATTCATCTTGGTAACCCTCGACTGTTTCTGCTATGTCCAGGACTCTCCTACTTTGGGGGCCAGGACACAACACAGCACTCCCAGTGCACCCTCATTAGGGCTGAGCACAGGACAAGAATCACATCTCTTATCTACTGGAAATACTTTGTTATTTAAAAACTGATTTAAAAACTGTGTTTTAAGATCTTTGTGATTAGTTTCAGCACTTACACAATAAAAGGAGTAGTTCTAAAAACTAGAAGATATTTTATGGAAAGCCTTGACTTATAGGAGGTGAAAGACAAAGTTATTATGCAAATAAATTAAACAGATAAAGTAAAGCCAAGCAAGTGTAACATTAAAAGCATTTTGCTACAAACTTGCTTTGGTAAGTACAATCTTCAGGTTTTTAAAACAAAATTTATAGCAACATACTAAAAAAGGGTATTATCCTCTTGATAATCAGTAGGAAGATATAGAAAATTAACCCTCAAAATATTAATATTGCAATACTAAGTATGCTGGGCAAAACAGGGAACAACTAAAATAAAAGAAACTCTTTTTTCTTCTTTTTACCATCTGTATTTCAATCAATGAGAGTAGTGTGATTTATGCTTAATAAACTGAAATTGGTGACATACTGATAGAAAACCAGTAAGCTGCACTCTGAAAACAAGACATCCAGGACTTTTGCATGGAAACACTGGATACAGTTTGTCTCAAAATGCTTTATGTATTTCTTATACAAATATTTCTGAAATCAGATTATTATCTTAGTTACAAATCAGATTTCCTTTCTAACAAGCATAAGTTATACTTCTGTCCATTTTTTACTGCCATTGTTCTGCTGGCATTTGCTTTTCTGACTGCTTTTAAAAACTTTGTAGTGGAAAATTAAGATGCTACTATGAAAGCGCAAGAGAATTACAGAGTAGGTAGAATGCACTTGGTTGTCAGATGATACAGTTACAGGGTTTTTTTAATTCTGATAAAATATAATCTGCTGTTGTTGTCACTGATGTCTGCAGAAACACGAGAAGTAGGAGTTCAAGACAGAACAGACTGCTTCAGTTCAGTAAATGTATTTAAATATTTACCATTCACTCTGGTAACACTCACTTAAATCATTTAGCTAGATGCATGATACAAATCTAGGAGCTAAAAATGAATTCTTCTAACGAAACAGTGCAAAAGCAACAATTACAAGATATGCTATTAATAGAGCTCCACAGATTTGTGTTTCCAAAACTGCTTAAAATTTTTGGTGCTTTTCTTTTTCACTGTGCAGAATTGGTGTAGATCAAACTGAAGACTTCCAGATTCAAAAATTCCTAACTGCCCGAATAGAGAAAAGGTACATGAAAGCTTCTTCATGCACACATGCTAACATATAAGTACAAATTTATTTTAAAGCAGAATCAAATTTTTCATCACCATAATGGTCAAAACAGAATCAATCAGAAGTTTGCTATAACTAACAGTAGTGCCACACTGACTTGAACATGATTGCAACATTTAAAAAAGGTATATGTTGCCCTTAATAAATGGGGAACTGACACAGTCTTGATAGTAAGTCTGACAATATAAAATCTATTTTTCCTGACTAAATTACAATTACAACAGTAAGAAAACTGTACAAATACAGGAAAAAAAAAGAGCTTTCTTAATTTTCTTGGTTAGTGAAAATCTCCTGAAGGTATTCTAGTGCTGCTGACAAAGACAGTTAACCTGTTCCAAAAAAACTTTCATCCAGACACTAATCTCAAAATGCTCAAAAAAATCAGCATTTTATGACAGAAATATAACTGCAATTTAATCCAACTTTCCAACTTCATTTAAGAAGAATTGTTTTCAAAAAAACAGTAACAAGAAAAGTTGGTAGATGCATACATTCTTTTGGTATCCTGTTAAAGAAGCCTCTATTCCAAACTTGCTCTGTTCCATTAAAGAGAAAGCAGTTACGTGGTCTGCTAAATCTAACAGGTCCCAGAATTAACAATAAATAACAATTCTTTTTTTCCCCCTGCAGACACTTCAGCTGTGTTAACTACACAACAGTCATTATCTTTCCAACATTTAAGCAAAATGATAAAATTAGTGATTTTATTACTACTACAATATTTGTCATAAAAATGCAGTCAACGAGGAGTAGTATGACATTTTTCTGGTATTCAGTCAGAACACAACTTGGAGTATTTGTTGCAGAGGAATGAAAGAATGTTAATTTAGAGAAAACAGTAAGAATGTTAAACATATATTTTTTTAGCAACCATGGTTAGCAACTATGCATCATTCTCCTATGGTGATGCTGCTTTTGTAACATTCATCATTTGTTCCACCCCAGGCTGAATTAAGATTGATCTATTGAAAAAATGAAGGTTTGTACATTACATTTAGCTTACTGTATAAGTACATATACTTCTCATCATAGCAGGTACAAAGAAGGGCAAAAAAAACAATGAAAGGGAGGGAGCACCTCTTCTACAAGGATAGGCGAAAGAAGTTGGGCTTGTTCAGCCTGCAGAAAAGAAGGCCACATGAAAACCTCTCTTCAGTCCTTCAGTTTTTAAAGGGAGCTTATAAGAAAAAAGGAAAGACTTTTTACACTGTCTGATAGTGACAGGACAAACATAAACAGTTTTAAACTAAAAGGGGAAGTTTAGATGAGATATAAGGAAGAAATTTTTCACCACACAGGTGATGAAGCATTGGAATAGGTGTAGATGCCTTATCCCTGGAGGTGATCTAGTCCAGGTTGAATGGAGCAATCTGGTCTTGTGGGTGGCAGTGATGCCCACGGCAGGGTGAACTGGGCTTGACGACCTTTATTAGACCCTTCCAATTCAAACAATTCTACATATGTCCCGTTTTGTTACCACTGGTAATTACCTGACTGAGTTTGTGACAGATCACATACATGCTCAACTGTTTCTGCAGACATACAGATAGCCTACGTTCACTAACAGCAGTGAACTTTTGGTGCAGTTTCTCTAAACAGTAATAACAAGTACACTGTTTCAAGTATACGGGGATCAAGAAGAGTGCCAGAGTCTAAATGCTGAAATATGATCTAAGTGGAATCATATCACAGAGTCAGGAGGGGACAGAGAAGCAAAAAACAACTGCATCTATATTCACCACTTTGTCAGTCAGAAACGCTCCATATCTGGATTCTAATTTATATGGTCCATACTAGTTAACATACTCCTAGTTCAGATGCCACTACAAGAAAGCACAGACTAAATCAATTAGAGTAACAATTAACTCACACTAGATTTGACTCATTTAAAACAGCTAAAGGAAATGAAAAATAATAAAAAAATAAACTTTTAAGAATTAGAAGGTAAGCTTTTTTATAATCTAAGCCTTTTTGTGCTCATGAATACAGTCTTAGGTTATAGATCTACATTAGCTATCCGAGCTAAGTCAAGCTTTCCATTTAACAAACATATTGCTTTCTCTAGTTTCCACCTATCAAGCTAACACTGCCAAATCCATCACTAACCAGTTCCCTAAGTGTCACCTTCACATGACTATTCAATAACTTCCAGGGATGGTAACTACCATTTCCATGGGCCACTGATTCCAAAATTCAAACTCACTTCTTTCATGAAGAAATTCTTCCCATTGTCCAATCTAAACCTCTCCTGGTGCAAACTGAGGCCATTTTCTCACAATGTATTACTAGTCACCTGAATAAAGAGACCAGCACCCTCCTTGCTTCAAGATGAGCTCTCCTCTCATCCTCCTCCACACTAACCAACCCTAATTCAATCAGCTTCTCCCCATAACTCAAGTTTTCTATTTCCTTCACCAGCTTCAGTGCTCTTATATGTCCACATTTCTGCAACTCAACATCCTTCTAGTAATGAAGGGACAAAACCAAACAGGTTACTCAAGGTGTGGTCTCAGGAGTGCTGCCCACAGAAAGATAATCACTTCCCCAGTGTTGCTGGCAGCACTGTTTCTTTTGAGACTTAAAATCAATCTATCAATCAATCAATGAAATAAATAAGTAAATAAATAAATAAATGAAATGAAATAAAATAAAATGGCCTTCGGAAAATGTTAAGTGTTAAGATCTAGCAAATCTCCAGTTAGGAGTGTATTAGTGAGAGATCTGTTATAGCAGTTCCAAACGGTACCCAAAACTTCAAGAGATTTTTAAACAAATCTATCCTTCTAACATAATACCTACTTTATATCTATAACCTAAAGTTTATCTGCGTGGTGAGGAACAACAGAACAAATGAAGACCGGTACATTTAATTCCCACTGAGAAAATCCAAAAATTCACTTTTTTTCCAGGAATAAAATATTTTTGTTTTATTTTGGGTGTCTTTTATAGTTTCGTTAGAGGATAAAAATAAGAGTTTGGTTGAATATAGACACTATTACTTAGGCTTTTTTCCTAGGGCAGATACAACCTACGTTGCAAAATGCCCTGTATTAGCAACATCTGAAAATCACATTACTGCAGTGGCACGATTGCATATTTTTTCCTCAAAAAACGAACAAAAAACCCTCTGCAATTTCCTAAATTACTGCTTTATCCAGAAGCTTAATTTGAAACAAGAAATAACTTGTGTTATTCCAGAAGTGTTCTCACCTGTGAGTGATGAGAATTCTGATGTAACATATTTAAAGTATCATGAGCCCGCTGAAGTTCTTCCTGTAACTGACAAATCTTCTGATCTTTCCCAAGTAACTGATCCTGAAGTGAGGTATACCTTTCCTGCAGCTGAATTTCCTTTGTTTTAAAAGTTTCAAAACACAAAGTCAATTCATTTTAAAGCTGTAAGAAGGGAGAAAAAAAATAAGGAGGTTAAAGGTAACATTGGAAAACGCAGAAATGTAAATGCATGAAAACAGGAGGAAAGGGTTAATAATTTAGGAACTTGAGTGCAAATGTCATCTTCTCTTCAGACAATCATTTTACACGTCATGTCCACCTGCACCACAGTATGTTCTAAACAATGGAAAACAGTGATTGTAACAAACTCTGAGTTTCAAACAAGTTTTTCCAGATATATACAAATTACATCAGAATATTATCCATTTCAAATGATTTTTTATGGCATTTACTAACACAATTAGGTATCTAACAATCGAGATTTTCTTTTTTCTTTAATATGTTATGTACAATATAGGGAGAAAAAATATCACTTAATGGAAGTTGGCAAAAAAAACCCTGAAGCATCTTTCCTGGGAATGACATTAAAGGATCAGGAATACAAATAACATCTTTGTCTTGTGTAGAATATTTTGATATTTAAAAAACAAACATTTGCAGTATCCGTTGGATAGCAATATATTGAATCCACAAATGCCCACAGCATTTTGTATGAACTATAAAATTGTTGTTTAAATATTTATTCTGGGGGAATTTTTTCATACAAGCAATAAAACCTGAAGTTGCCATTAGAAGTTTTTATTCCTGTGGCTGTTCAACAGTTCTTGATGAAACCAGAATATCAGATATATTCTGCAATTACTTTATAGGGGTTTCCATATGTGCTAACAAATTCTAGAGCTACACTTAAGTAATAACTAGCACTATGTGACATGTAGCTTACAAGAGTAACTTATTTTGTGGGAATAAGAAAACAACTACTCCACCCCTTCACTTTCACATTTTTAATATAAAGATATGAAACCTTAAAAACAAAATCACATTTTTATTAAAGAAAAAAAAAGCAAAAAACAAAAAACACCAAACTTAAAAAATAAACCTGTAGTTGAATAAACAGCAGTTTGCATACTCAGGGAAAGTATATAGGTTTACTATCCAAAAATACATTCCTCGCTATTTTCATTGCAGTTCTTCCTTTCTTCCTCAGAATCACAGAATCATAGGGGTTGGAAGGGACCTCAAGAGATCATCGAGTCCAACCCCCCTGCCAAAGCAGGTTCCCTAAACCAGGTCACACAGGTAGGTGTGTGTCCAGGCGAGTCCTGAATATCTCCAGAGAAGGAGATTCCACAATCCCCCTGGGCAGCCTGTGCCAGTGCTCCATCACCCTCACTGTAAAGAAGTTCTTGCACACATTCATGCAGAACCTCCTGTGCTGCAGTTTCTGTCCGTTTACCCTTGTCCTGTGTCTCCACACACTGCTGAAAAGAGTCTGGCCTCGACACTTTGTCCCCCACACCTCAGATATTCATAAGCCTGGACCAGGTCCCCTCTCAGTCTTCTTTTCTCAAGACTAAAGAGACCTAGTTCACTTAGCCTTTCTTCATAGGGAAGATCCTTCAGGCCCTTCACCATCCCTGTGGCCCTCTGCTGGACTCCTTCCAAGAGATCCCTGTCTTTTTTATACTAGGGAGCTTAGAACTGGACACAGTACTCCAGGTGAAGCCTCACCAGGGCGGAGTAGAGGGGGAGGATCACTTCCCTTGACCTGCTGGCCATGCTCTTTATAATGCGCCCCAGCAGTTCCCTTTAATAATTTCCCTTTATTTATTTGACCATGAAATAATCTGTGCAAGGCATGCACTTCTGCAGCTAGCAGTTTGGAAGGCCCATTTCTGCCATTCCACCCAAAAGAAACTAATTAAATATTAAAATCAGAAACCTAGAGTCTATCAATAACTTTTATTGGCAGTTGTTCTCTTCATTTTCGTCTTTGTTTTGTTAGCTTTACTTAAATGATACACTTTGTTGACTTCATCAGCTTACACTGCATAGAATTTAAAGCCTTTGGAAAAAGAATCATCACCGTTAGAGTTGGAAATTGTATACCTATCACTTTGTGGGAGATTTGGAAACAATAAACCTCATTCCTTTCCTTCTTCCTATCATCTTCTACTCCTAATGACTCCCAAAGGACAACGTAATTACTTCTTGCCTATTCCCAAAACAGATTAGAAATCGTGTCTCCTAGGCAAAATTAATTCTATGTCCAGATACACTGATATTTTCACAGACTATTCAGCCTTAAAAATGGAATTTTACATTGAAATTTCTATGCATACTGATTTTTTCTTATACGTTTAAGGTGATGAAATTATCTCTGTAAACTCAAGCTCAAGGTTAAGCAGTTGATTGTGGAAATCATTTAGTATTTCACAGGAAAACAGACAGTTCCGTTATTAAAAACATGCATTTTTCTATAACGTCTTTCTGAACGTATGGAACAACAAGACACAGTTACTTCCAGCTTCAGTTATATTAGGTCATTTCCTAGCTCATACTGGTATGGCAATTTACTGGTTTTAGGACTAGCAGCACTTAACTGGTCCTAATTATAGTATCTGAAAGGGATTATACTAGAAAGGATGAATGGAGAACATAAAAAATATGATGCTTTTTTTTTTTTTAGCTGGCAGCCACATCCCCTAATGCAGTTAATGTATAATTTTTGTATTAAGTATACATCACAAAAAGAATAATAGCATATCTTCTAACTTGCATAAACTTTTCCAGCCTTCTCTGCTTTGAAACCAACAAAAACAAAACACAACAACTATTCGAAATATAAAACTAGCTAAAACAGATGTACATACCCACAGACTTACACTTTTTACACGGAGTTTTATGCATTTTTTCAAACAGCACTGATGCATTAGCTTATAGGAATGAGACTGAACAGAAAGTGTTTAACATCAGGAAATTTCAAAATTAAAATTAAATGAAAATAAATAGGTGTAGCTACTGTTCAGAGAGAAGTGTCCAGGTTTCAGCTTGGCTCCCAGTCTTTTCATTTATGGCCATGACCACTGTTTTGTGAATTTTATACATGCTTAAAATTTGGTATCGGTTTATGCAGTCATTTTCTGCTCATTTTGCAACTAGTTTAGGAGAAACATCACAGCCACACTGCAGTAAGTGCATTCTCAAACATATGAAATTGAATACTACGGTCAAATAGGTCAAATGTTAAAAAAAAACAACCAGAAATTCATGCGTAGGGGTGACAACGTGTAAAAGATTAGAGGATCAGAGAGAATACTGACAAGAAAAAACAAAAGAAAGACAAAAATATTATACATTATTTATATCAGAACTAGTAATTTTCCCAGAATAGAGTGAAATATGGACCTCAAAAAAGTGACTGATAACACCTCACATGATTGTTTATAAGATGTGAGGTTTGATGAGAAAATTGTTAAATCCCCCAAGACAAGAGATAAAAACATTTATGTTTACAGGACAGAAAGAAGAGATTTCAATTCCTTCCTTAGAAATATACGTATGCACCATTCCACATAGATTTTATGAAATTTGATTGACAGAAAAATGGCAACAGCCAGTAACACAAGACTTTGTTCCGCAAAAAAAAAAAAATGTTACACACTGTATTTTGAATAACCCTTACTAATGCGGTAAGAGTTGTCTTTTCTTTGACAGACAACAAAGTCTGTTATTAATGGAAGTACACAAAAAACAAATAAACATTAGAAGTACCTAAAACACTGTAAAAAATTCTGTCTAATAACACAAAAGCTTTATTTTTCAGTCAGGAAGGAATAGTAACTCACCTGAATTACAAAAAAAAAAAACAAAAACCCACAAAGTATTCCCTGCTTCTCAGCTACCTTAAAATTATTGCCCTAAAAATACAGTTTTTGCAACATACCTGAAGAACTACTTAAAAGAAGAGATTCATTACAGTAGGTGTCTGCCAATCAGCAAAAAGTGCCAGACTAAATCTAGAAATCCAAGGATATCCAAAAGATATGATTCTAAAGTTCGTCACAGCTGATAAAAATATTTAACAGTCTGGAGATGACAGGGTGAGGTGAAGTATTGACATAAATTAAACATGCATGACAGTAAGTTAGGTCAGGCCAAACAAGGCTAAGAAATACCAACAGAAGCTAATAAAACGAGGTGATTCGCCCATGTTACCTAACAGACACTATACTAGCCACAGTCAAAGTGCAACTGGAAAGAAAATTGTGAAACAGTTGACAGAAATGGTGAACACTCACATTATTTAAGTGTGCAGGATCTATTTTAAACTAGATTTAGACTGGTCCTGTGTACTGAATGCAATTAAGAATTGGAACACATTTTCCAGTTCTGCTTAATCCAAGAAAAAAAATTAGTTAATGCACTCGCTGATTTTTCTATGATATTAACCGAAGTAGAGGAAGTGAGGACAGCTAAGAGGTTTATTTCAAAAGTACACCCCTGTGAGGATCTAAAACACTAACACAGCCTTTCATTAAAATGCAAGAGTAACCAACTACATAAAATGATAAAAGAATTATATAAAACAATATGCATATAAAATATATAACATAATATCTTACATTAAATGCTTATCACAATGTTCACCGCTTCAGAAACTGCACACGACTGCAGAGACCTGAGAAAATGAATTCTAACCGATAGTAACTGGACACGTAGTTAAGAAATAAGTGGGAAAAAAACTCTAAATTAAGGCACAGGAAAACTATAAGGGTAACTACTACAGTACTGTCACAAAAAGTCATGTCCCAAGATCACACTACTCTAGGAGAATTCCAGAAGAATAAGGACAGAAAACAGCTGGAGAGGCTTTAGGATGAAAGAGGCACTCCAGACTACACGTAGAAGCCCATCCAGTGCTGTCAATTTCGCACCAGTATTTTGGCTAGCACTACTTTTTGCCAGCAGTGCTCGTGCAGCATCAAGGCTGGCTCTACAGTAGCTCTCAACCTGCCCCCAAAGGCCAGTAGGCTGCAGAGGGCAAGAGGCAGGGAGAAAATACAGCCAGGGCAACTGATGTAAATCAACAAAAATTATGCTCTGAACACTAACACTTTCAGATATGTAAGCTAACTTCTCTACACAGACTGCAGTGAACATTCAGCAGGGTTGTAATGAACACCAAATTGGTTAATGCAGGAAAACGTTAATCCTGAAAACAGTACCGTATAAAAACCTCCATAATTAGACCAATCTTATTAGTCATAAAACTCAGAAGTAATAAAATCTTATTATTCTAAATCAAAGTAGATACTACAAGAATACTTAAATACATCTAATTTTTAAAATTTTCTTTATACATCTCTTCTTGTACACTCAACAGAGGATTTTTCAAATTTTAGTAATTCCTGTGAGTGTAGAGTTAAGCATCATCATGATAGTTCTGTAGTCTATACAGAATTTCTTCACTTTTAACATGACCACAGGTTAAAAGTATCCAAACACAAAATTGACTTGATAGTAAGGGAAAAACAGTAGTAGAGTTTGGAGTAGAATAAATAAATAAAATAACCTAATTAACAAACCTCCCAACAACAGAGAAGTGTCATAGACTGAAGTAAAACGCAACATAATCACTAATAAAGATCGAAGTTCCTCAAAGCTTTCACCTACAAAGTCGACTACCAGGACAATAACTCACTTACTACTGATGTGGTCTTTAATACATTTGATTTGACAGTTTGTTTCAGCTCATATGAGTGTGAGAGAACAAATTTATTTTGTTCCAACTTGTGGAACAAACTGTTATTATTAATATTTATATGTGTTGGTTTTAGTTTTTATTCAGTGGGTTTAATGCTACTTGAATAAATATATACACGTGATTTTTAACTATGCTTAAATGTTCTTGTAGACCTGAACAAGACCGAAACTGGTGAAATTTAACCTAAGTTAGCAAAGCCAGTAACTTGACATTCTGATTACTGTTTCATAGACTTAAAGGAAAGCAAAACATTTCCACAGAATAACTCCATGAAAGGGACTGGCAAAATCAAGTGCGGTCACAAAACTAACTACAACATCTGAAAATGCATCTGATTCTATACTCTTGTCATCTACCTTCTGATGCACTTTATGCACATTTTTGTGGTACCTCACAACTGAAAAATCATAATATTTTCTAATTACACCAAAAATCTACTACTGAGCAATGCTTTTCTTCATTACGTGTATCTACTGTACCACAACCACAGTATTCTCCATTTGTTGTTTCAGGAGACAAGTTTCAGTGTGCTAATTATTACTTCCTATTTAATGACAAATAATGATATTTCCATCTCACTAAAAGGGATTTACACAGAGATTTTTAATCAGCACAATTAACAAAGTACCTTAAGGCTACATCAGATAAAGTAATGCATTATACAAACAAAGGCCCTAAATTGTAAATTCCAGAAAACTGTGATAAGCTAGCTACGGAGTTCAGAATCTCTTCTTGTCTTATTATCCTTAGTATTGATTGAAGTATCTCCACCTTGAAATTGTCAGCGAGGACAAATCTATTGAGTCTCATTAATTCCAACACAGGAATGAAGTCCCCTGAGTATGTGGGACCACTAAAACAGATGCTGTGCATTTTAGAAAAATATTCCCTATCCTTCAGAATGAGAACTATAGCTGTAATATGAAATAGATACCAATTTGTTTCCATACATGCCATAACACAAAAGAGTTATTGTAGAACATGGCACCCTTCAAGTCTGTATTAAAAAAAAAAAAAAAAAAAAAAAAAAAAAAAAAAAAAAGGAAAGGGTATCTGTACCTCAGACCTATGCAACTTAATAAAACAGATTACAGATCTTTACACGTATATGATGCCTGCTATAGCTTGACTTGGAAGAGAATTGTAATCCTCAGAGGATTTATACATAATCCATTGCAAGTTTGTGACCTTGATCTCAGTTAAACAGAAAAGATATTTTCTTTACTCAGCCTATTGCTTCAAACTATACATCAGCACCAGTACAAAGTGCAGTTGCTCCTAAATGGCAGACTGTTACAATGAACCTGGAGTATGTCAGCCAGCCACACGGCCTCAGTTATAGCATATACTGCCTATCTGACCACTCACAGAGAGGTCATTGATCTTGCTGTAAGGGACAGTATATCATAGGATGTACCTGCTGATAGGCTCAATGCCATTTGGAGCAGTTGGAAAATATTCCTTTGCGAATGTCTATGGAGTAGCTAAAACATCCTTATCTAGCTGTTGCAGCCAGCATATTAATAACACAGAGAAAACAAACAGAACACAACTGTCTGCAACTGTTTGCCTTTCTCATTCAGTGAAAAAACAGACGTTTGTATAATTTTTATTGATGTTGAGTTTTCTAAATGCCTTTTGTGACTTCAGAAGACCTTACAACTTGGGAACTGCGTGATCTTTTGAAGAAATTATAGTTCAGTGTTTTATACAGTTTACTAATCAGAAGCAAAGAACAGGGTGTCATAGTGAAGGAAAAACACCTTTTCCCCCTCCAAAGTTCCCTTGACTCAATTTGACAAACAAATCAGAAGATTTATTACGCTCTGATTTAAGGAGCTAACTTTCTTGTGGCATATTTTTATTTTTTAAAAAAAGAAAGAACAGAATTTTTTCCAGGTGTATTAAAAGTTTTGAGAAATGCAAAAAGACAGATTATTCACTGATTCTATAACAGTCATTTGTCAAAATACATGGGTTTCCTTTTTCTGGCTTAAGATGCAAACATATTCCTCTATGTTGGAGGATTCAACAATCAAAACTCTACACCACTATGTTGGAAAAAAAAAGAATTTGGTGACTAAAACAATAAATTTTAGGTTTATCTGTGAGTTGAAGTCATTGTCTTCTCTTCTGTACTACAGTACACTTGTAATCACTAAGCAAGCAGAAGCCTTAAGTTCTGTGAAGACAGACTAAGAACTATGAACCAACTTTCTGAAGCAGCCATGAATTTTAAGCTAAGGCTGGGTTAGAAGAGGCTTGGGCTATACCTGTGTCAGTACACCTATCAATTTTCCATACAAAGTAACTTAACACTAGTAAAATATTTTTTCATAAGAAAGAATAAACTGTGTCCCCAACTCAAATAATCTATACTGGCAAAACTTCTGCTATGCAGAAAAATTTAACTCTTGAGACTGTTTTAAAGCCCCAACTGAAACCTTTAGGAGAGAAGAAGATAAAAAACCCAGATAACTGAAAAGCTATATAGAGAAGCCAATATGCTTATCACTTCAGTGTTTGTTCAGACATGAGTAAATTCAATAGATGTAAGAGACCATAGCTGCTGGAATGTAATTAGGCCAAGAAACCTCGTTAGCCTGACAACCACATTTTGGTAACAAATATCCTGAGCTCCGAAGGACACACCACCACACAGTGCTTCGATTCCATACTGTACTATTCATTTTGTACAGACAGACAGTAATATAAATCTTGTGATCATAAAACATACTTTTTTATATGATGTTGTTTCATTTGTGTGCACATCTTCTTGTTCCTTCAGTACTTTTTGTGTGTCGGTATTAAGAGTCTGAAGCTGCTGTATAATTTGAGCCTGCTGTGCTGTATGTGCAATGTTCTGTCTGTAAAGGTTCTGCAGCTCCTGTAACTCCTTCCTGTGAAAAGCAAGCAAATAAAGAGGAATTAAGAAAAGGACAACAATTTTAAACAACTGTGTACAAATACTTTTCTTGTAAAACACAAACTCCTTATTTTAGTTTATTTTTCTGCCAATTGCCTTATACACAATGGAAGTCACAAACTATATGTCATGTGCATTTGTAAAATATCTACAAATCAATTAATTTTCAAAACTGAATGTCCTTCAATTTCCTTCTAAGACCCTAATTTCTCTGAAATAAATAGATTTTTGTTACTGCATCAACACTTTCAAGTAAATATTTAGTTAACTCTTTAGCTGTTTAGCATCAAAATGGAAAATATTTGTAAAACACATGGACTGTAAAGTTTTGTTTCTTTAACTAGAACTGAAAGAAAACAAAGATAAAAACTTCTCTTAATTTGCATATGTGTAACACAATTGTCTTTTCTGAAATGCACCTACTTCCTGGACATGTAAAGTATATCTTCTGACAATTGATTTTGTCTGTGGTTACAGCAAACCTCAAATACCACAGGTAAAGTAAAGAAAGTTTGATGTGTATTAAGTAACATGCATACTTGGTCTGTTCTGAAAGTACTGACTCCTATTTTATTATGTTGGTTCACGATGTCAGAGGCAGATGTTGGTGGCATGGCAGTAAACACTGAACCTTTCCACCAATATACCCTTACAAGCTGTTGCTGTGCGATAGATGGCAGCAGAGGGGTAGCCTGACAGAATGGCATCTGACACGGAAATTTAAATGAAGCGAAGGTGTGGAATTGAATTCCTCCATGCAGATAAAATGGCACCCACTGACATTCACTGACACCTGCTGAACACTTCTGGAAGCTAACCAGTAGGTGTGAACATAGTGAGGTGGTGAGTTTCAGCACTGGCAACAGAGATATAAAAGTCTATCCATGTTCCAGACAGCCACAAAGATTTTTAGGAACATGGCATGCAGACTTTTTTTCATTGTTGGCAAAAACGTATAGCTAATGCTGCTACGGTGGTGACCACGTGGAAAAATCTTATTTTGTAGGTGAACTGTCATGGTTTCATGATTTTTGGTATGGGTATTCCACATCGTAACATCATGTAGTGCATTAAGAGTTAAAGAAAACTGAACCCGGGCCGCAGCTGTGAGAGCACCGGCTCCTAACCACAGACCAAGAGCACTAACTCTTTAACTCTTAATGCACTACATGATGTTATGATGTGGAATACCCATACCAAAAATCATGAAACCATGACAAGAATTAATTCCATCAAATAATATTATAGTGATGCTTGTTGTTGTTACAATGAAAATAAATTGGAGACATTTCAGAGCAACGGACATAACAATTAAAGCTCTATAAACATATTAGTAGTAATTGTGTTCTAATGAAACCATAGATTATAAAACATAATTAAAAACTTGGAATATTTGCAAATGTAAAACGATAAATTTATAAATGTATCTCTCCAACTAAATTTTGTCCTTATACCCTCAAAGAACTTTCTTGGTGAACTCTGAATATTTAGGTGACTTCTCCTTGCCTATAATTATCTTTAGCAAGTATTATCATTACTGTTTGATACTACTGTTGGTGGTGGCCAGACAAAGATTACTGCACAAAAGATAAGCATCAATAACAATTGTTGTGTGATTTCCTGAGAAACCACAGAATTAAAATGCAACTATTCTAAGGGAATTAAAAACAAAAAAACAAACACAAAAATGTTGAATTCTCTGATACAGTTGGAACCATTGGCAGTAGCTGACAGACCACTCTGCTGTAGATGCCATTTAATTTGTATGCGAGCATCAATGCAGTTAGTGCCTCTCACCTAAAACTCAGTACCATGTGTTCTCTAGTGTCTGGCCCACAAAGCATATTAAGGTCAATGGGAATCTTTCTGTTGACTTGATCAAGCTTTGAGACACATTCTAAAAGTTAGGGATCATTAGGGGAAGCTAAACCCTGCAGCCGTCCAAGGACTGCAGCACAGTTCCAGAACAGCTACTTTGCTTGCACTGAAGTCAAAGATTTTTGCGCAGAACGTAACTCACTCACAGGTCCACAATACAAAGAATCAAACTAAAGACTACTCTTTCAGACACCTATCCTAACTTGCTTATGTTTTTTGCTTGCTTTTCTGTTTGTTTTCTTGTTTTGTTTGAGTAAAAGGTTATAGAAATGGAAACAGCTGCAATCTGGAAAATTTTTGAAACAAAAATACGCAGCTACTGTACTTAATTTGTAATTGTACATTACAACTATTTTATCCCGTTTGGTGAATGAGGTAACATTTTTAAAGTGTAAATTGACAACAGGAATTACCTTCTACTTCATTCTTATACAGAGCAAGGAAAATAATGCACAATGTAATCAAGAAATATTCAGCACCAATGATACAATACAAATTGACATAATGAAATACATTTGACAACTGGCTATTTGTTATTTAGAAGCAGGAAGGCAGGAATGATAAAACACTATCAAATGAGAGCTCCACAGTCCAAGCTGGTAAGGAAAAAGGTGCAGGGTGATGTGGACAGGAGAGACCTTGTAATGAACAAGGCTTACACGCTCCAAGGGGAGCCCCTTAAGTATATACAGTTAATAAAAAGAAGCATCGAGAGGACATCAGTATGAGGGAGGCTTATAGTGTCTTCCTGGGAAATCAGCAATTCTGCGTGCCCAACTAAAGCAGCTGTTCAATAGCACACTGCCTGTACTCACGAAAGAGTATAAGAGGAACTAGAGCTCTGCCTGCTATCCAACAGAGGTAAATAAGGTAACTTACAGAACTGGAACATCATCTGGCTGGGATGACAATAAGTTGCCCATTACCTAAGAGTAGTGTGAATGGGTAGAGCTCTGCAATTGGCAGTAAGCCTATAACCCAAGTAAGAACTCATGGTTAGGATTAGTATGAAAGACCAATGTGTCTGAAGTGTAACTCTGACCTTCAAGATGGATCATAAAAACTAGAGCGCTCAGCCTTACCTCAATTCCTGAGAGGTGCTGGTGCACAGAATGACAAGATGACAATTGGTAATACTCATTAAGTATTCACAAATGGGAAATTATGCTTAACTGACCCAACAGACTTGTCTGACGACTGGCTCAGTGAAGATGGTTATACTAATTTAGTAAATTTTTTGACACTGTAACATGTGAAATGCTCATAGACAGACTGATGAGTGACAGACTAGATGAGTAAGTAATACGACGGATTAATATGAGGACAAACTACTGGACTCAAAGCGTTCTGTGCACTGGCGGAGTATTTCAGGAGCCAACACTGGGACAAACAACACTTAACATCTTCATTAATGACTGGAAAATGGACTGAGTGCATCCCATCAAGTTTGCAGATGACTTTAAGCTATAGTAGTGGTTCTTGAACTAGATGGTTGTGAAGTCATTTGGAGCAATTGTGTAAGACTGGACAAATAGGCCAACAGGAACCTCATGAAGTTAACAACAGGAGGTGCAAGGTACTTTCCAAGGGGAGGAATAAGCCCACTCTCAAAGCACAGGCTGGGGTCCAAACCAGCTGGAAGGAAGTGTCAGAAAATTCCTTGGAGATCCAGATTGACACCAAGTAGACCACAAATCAGCAACGTGCAAGGAGGCTAACACCATCCTGAGCTGCACTGAAAAGAACGCTCTGCCCAAGTAAGAGATGTGAAAGGAAATACAGAAGCAAGGCCAAAGAAGGGCTAGACAGATGAAAGAAAAGACTGGAGCATTAATTCTGGAAGGAGAAGATGTGAAAAAAACAGAATTGTTCAGACACAGAAAGGAAAAATGGCTCAGGGGGATATTACCAACAGATGAATATCTGATGGGTGGGTATAAAGAAGATGCAGACAGGTTATTCTCAGAGATAAGAAAAGAAAAAAATAACAAAATGAAACCTATGAAGAATATTTTTTATCTTGTAATGATCAGTCAAACAATGGAAGAAACTACCCATAAATGCTGTGGAGTCTCAATCATTGGAGATTCTCAAACTCAGCTATCCTGGGACGCTACCTTGGAAAGCCCTCTCTAGCAGTATACAAAATCAACATCGCGATAATCAGAAGAATAGTTAAAGAGAAAATGAATTTCTGACCTAAATATCTACTAACATGCTTACTCAAACTAATGTGCTACTAAGCACTCCACAGAAAGGACACCTACTGCTACTGCAGGTTAAGCATATCAATTGCTACTTAAAATGATACCCTTAAATGAGTATGGAACAGAATAAATAATTTTAAAATTGCAAATTGGACGCAACAAAGGTCACGATAAGCACTACAGATATATGTGCCTATGTACACATATGTAACTCACACACACAAGTATAACATATTCTTTATAGATGCGTACATAACTAGATGTGTATATGTACACATACAAGTGGGATATATACATACAAATATAAGTACAAATAGTAAAAATGCTGCATACTGTACACTGTAAACAAATGCAAACATAACCAAAAATTCTCCATCAGCAACACTAAGTGAAAACAGAATATTCTTCCAGCTAAGCACAAAACATACAAGACTGCAGGCTTTTTTCCCAACAAACACACCATGATATGCAAAGTAGTGTTTAAAGCCACTTAACACTGATATCACAGAGATTTAAAACCAAAAAACACCTTTATTAGAGTAGAATCTCGAGACACATACAATGGAATATCAACAGCATACAGAAAGTGAGATGAACTCTTCACAGAAGAGCCTGCTATGAAAAATAGTTTTTTATAGTTTTTTTTGCAAGTCAAAACAGAAGAGATGAAAAAAATCATTTCAGACACAAAAATAAGATAATAGTAACCTGAGGAGATATTGCTTTAAACACTGAAAATGTCTATCTAATTACTTCCACATTGGCATTTAGAAAAATCTGAAGTTCTTTTCACTGTTACAAACATGAAATGTGATCATTTACAGAGAAAAGGAGTTCAAACTGCTGATCCACAGTTACCTACTTTTCCTAGACAACAAATTTTTCTAAAAAAATCATTCACTGACTTTTGAGCTACAGAAGAAAGATTAAACAATTTATTTAAAAATCATAAAAACTGTATTTAACTGCTAAACACAAAACAAAAAATTCTTACAAAAAAAAAATGGAAAAAAATGCATGATATCGATTGGAGTTACATAAAAATAATTCTAGGAAAGACCAGTATTAGACAGTATTATCCTTCATGTTTATGGAGAATATGCACAATTCAGAATAATTACTTTAACATACTCCAAAATCTTTTGAACTAATTGCATCTTTATATCCTTCTGTTCTCTGAAAACATTTAAAGGGTAAGAGATGAAAAAGAAAAATGAGCAAGGAAGAAACAATATGGAACCTACGTAGTTCAGCCTACAAGAAAATGCTTAGATGTAAGAATTAATCAGAATGGTCAAACGATATCTGAACACATTAGACAAAATTAGTGAAATACAGGCCCTCGTTTAATCTCTGATTCAGAATATTGCAACACATTTTAAATACTTCTAAATATCACAGCAACTAGGTGTCAACAAACATTGTAATTAAAAATGCAAATAAAATTGCAGTAACCTAAAGTAAAACCATAAATAAAATTGCACTTTAAATATTAATTTACTTCTAGTTTCACAAAAAATAATTCTATACAACATAGACAACCTATAGTCATACCAATTTAGTAGCTTAGTGGGTAGGGATGATGGTAGGAGGATGGTTGGACTAGATGATCTTGTAGGTCCTTTCCAACCTAATGTATCTATGAATCTATGAATTAGAACACAAAGACTTCAAAACTAACTTGTAGCAACACACTTAGACATTACTACTGCTGTTACAATTACTGGAATGTTTTTAAACTAGATTAGAAGTGGGGGAAAAATATCTAGATTCTAAACTAAACTGCAACAACTCTTTTAATTTAGATAGACCAGATTTATCGAGGACATATATACCCCGAGCTTCCATTTATAAATGTGTCTCCCATCACATTTAAATTGGTATATTAAAGAAATCCTTCGGACTGATAAAAAAGTAGTTTTGGTGGGTGAAGGAAAAGGTGAATTACACACACATTAACTCATACATGGTCCTTGTATTAAAGTGCCAGAGTTCTGGGAAACAGGACCACAAATGGAGGAGCCACTAAAACAAACTGTTAATTTTGGGCTTTGCGTAATTAACTGGGACCATCAGTCACGACATGACTACTGATACCAGTCCATAGAAAAGTGAAGTTCTGAGTAAGAACTGTCATATCATTAGCTATCACTTGTCCTTCTAATTTGTTTTCAAATTATTTTTTAAAGTTGCATTTAGTCTTTCTTAATGCTCTCTCAGCTTTTAAGTAAACCCAGATATCAGACTATCTCCCTCTATACATACATTTGGCTATTTGAAATGATTCCAGAGGGCTGGAGGAAGATGCTGAGATACAGCCTACCAATCAAAGTACCTGGAATAACACTTAACATGCTCCTTCTAGGACTAATTTTCCATTTATGTTTGTGACTTAACTGACAAAAATTACTTTTTTTTTTTTTCCTAATCAGTGAAAAAGTATATTACAGTCAATTTTACAGGATGAAAAGTTTCTAGACTTATCAGGGCATCTAGTCATTAATGGAGGCACCACACTGAGAAACAACGGACCACTACTGCTCTTAGTTCAGAAATCAGAGGTCTAGAAGAATGCATACAACAAGATTTTCTCAAGAGATGAAAGAAACAATGAAGAGCAGAAATGACAAAAAAAAAAAAAACAAAAAACAAACAAACAAAAAAAAACCAAACAAGAAAACAGAGACACGGGAGATGTCTGCATGTTATCAATGTGGAAAAACTCAAGTGTGGGCTTAAAATAAGACACTTCAGGTAGCTCGAACAGTCTTGCCATATGAAAACAAGAAATAATCTAACGAACAATCTTGTCTTCTCCCCATTAAACTCCTTCATGTACACTAGCACTTCTAGAGGCAGGGTCCTTTTGTGATCAACAGGTTGACACTACACGAAGACAGTACAAACTGGACCACAGAACTCAGATTTGACACCTTGTCCTGTCATTAACAATACTTAAAATTCATAGTACTCCTTAGTATTGAGATACCTCTGGGTATCTCTGGCTTGTATCTGAAAAGAGCATCAGCTGATGTTTTCTCCTATCCTTGAGGATAATATTAAATAAAAAAAAATTGTATCTCATATATAATAACAGTTTTAGAGTAAAATGTGGCTTCCTAGAGATGTAAATTAAATTAAATGTTATGGCCACTCCAGAAAGCATATAACTATACTGTAAATATTGTTAATGTTCAACACATCACCACTTCAGGTGACATTGTTAGCTTTTTCATCATCATACTTTTGGTGAACATGCTGGAGTACTGAGTACCTCTGTTATGAAGGGAATACAATTCAAGTAAACTCTATATTATATTACTTGTAAATTAGAAATACAATAGAGTGACAGGTACTATGAATTATGGCTTCCCAGGGGAATGGCAGAGATACCATGAAAAGGTTTACAGCACATAACAAAAATTAACCTCGAAATCCCACGGCTGCAAAATAAAGGCTGAGTAGAAATCTGACTGCCTTATAATTTAAAACAGAGGTAAACAGCATGGGTCATATGGAGAAAAAATAAAAAAACTGATATGGTTTCCTGTAGGGCAAATAACCCTAAGGAAAGCACTTCAAGGAAGTAGTGCGAAAGGATGGTATATTTTTGGTAGGCTTTAAGTAGATGGTATACAAATAAATAGCAAAAGAGATTGGCTCACCTTGATGACGGTTGAGGCTCGCCAATAACTCCACCAGGGAGTGATCTCCAACAAGAGATCCTTCCCTGCTGGTGGTCAGCCCTTAAATGGGGCCTTGAGAGAGGTGGAGTCAAACTCCACCCCTTCCAATCACACTCAGTTGTGCCCCTGCAGCTGACTCAGGGCTTGCCTCAGGTGATCAATCAGTGGTTCAGGCCGTGATTCAACAGTTCCCATACACTCCACCCCTTCACGACATGAACCACTGATTAAGTAATTATAGGTTGAGCCTTCCTTAATACAGAGACCCAATATATCGCGACGCTTTACATAATAACTTGTCTCGATGTGTATCGATGTAATCTGGGATGAGTGATGATCAGCGTATGGCTCGTGTTCTTCCTTGGGCCAGTGCTCGGTGGTGTCTACTGGAAGCATGTGGTCATGTTGTGCAGGTCCGTCCTACTCTTCATCAGTCCCAGGTAGACCATCACCGGATGTTGCACATGATCTTATAGCAACTTTGGAACTCTGCAGCATCATTTGGCTCCTTCCGGTGACTCATAGACTCACAGGGAGTAATATAGATGTTTCAAAGGTACCAAGAGGGGGAGGTCCGCTCTCCAGGGTAAGATACAGGCCGTATTCCTGTCTTGGGTCAACATTTCAGCTTGTACAGGGGCATGCCCTGGCCGCCTGTACCAAACTTTTCGGCCCGATGTCTGTGGCTGCACGATTAGATCAGGCACTAGAGGGGGCGTCCTGATCTGCCACAGAGACATGATAGGGGTTCCTTTAGGAATAAAGACTGGAGTGTTGACCACAATATCAGTAGGCCATGTACCAATTACCGGAGGGACTACCGAACCTCCCACCTCCAACAATCTCCCCCAAGGTGCAAGTAGGCCACACCATCGTGGTCCTACCTGCACCTTCCAAGGCCATCTTATTTTATTGGTACCTGGTCTTAGGTTCTCAGGGGCAGGGAGCAGAAGATTGTTCTCACGGCCAGTCTGAGGTCTTACCTCATTATCTGTACCTGTAATTTGGATCCTAAGTGGGGAGGCCCATGTTGTTTGCAACATTTTCAAGGCACTGGGTCTGCCATCTCTAGGTCTTTCATTCAGATCTGGAAGGGTTTCATGGAGTCTCTTCGTCCACCCCTGCAGAGACTGAGAGTCTGTCTTCAGGGCAGCCTTGAGAATGCCATTATAACGCTCAATAAGGCCTGCCCCCGTTGGATTGTATGGCAGGTGGAATCGCCACTCAATATTGTTCTCTTCTGCCCAGCGTTGTATCATTGCACCCGTGAAATGAGTCCCTTGGTCGTTCTCAATGACTTGTGGTGTCCCATAGGCAGTCACCAATCTTGTGAACGCCTTGATGGTATATGCCTGGTTGGCTTTTGGTACTGGATAGGCCTGCATTAGCCCACTCGTGGTGTCAACACAGGTTAGGGCATATCTCGCCCCCTCAGATCAAGGGAGGGGCCCAATATAATCAACCTGCCATCGCTGTAGAGGATTGTGTCCTCTGGCAAGATGGGCTGTAGTTTCAGGCAACGACCTCGGTCTCATTCTGGAGCAGGCATCACAGTCTCTGCATGCTTGAGCTACGTCCGATAATTGTACGGGCAGTTCCCATGCTTTGGCAGCTGCCCACGTGGTCTTCTGTCCAGCATGCCACAACTTTTGATGTAACCAGTAGGCGATGTTCTCAGATGGTGAGTTCTCAACCCATCTAACTCGGGCCAGTGTGTCGGCTTCATCATTTCCTGGTGACTGTAGGGGTCGGTGACCAGAAACATGGTAGACACGTACAGTTCTGTGTTTAACTGTATTCCATATGTCTAACCACATATCTTTGCCCCAGATCGGTCGGGAGTGGATAGTCCAGTCCTGGGTAGCCCACTGTGCGATCCAAAGAGTGAGCCCCCGGTACACAGCCCAACTATCTGTGCAGATATTCAGGATACCGTCACCAGGTTCTTTGGTTATAACCATCCACACGGCCCGCAGCTCTGCCCACTGGCTGCTTTGACCATCCCCCTCTTCAAACCATAGATTAAACTGAACTTAAGCACAGAAAATATAATAATTGAAAGCTTTTCAGAGCTGCTTCAGCAATTAGAAACTAAACCAAATCAGATCAACTGTGCTTTCAAAAATGAAGCCAACAAAGAAAGTTGACATCTGACAAGCATGATGAGTTATGTAAAAATACGTATTTTCCAAACCTTTGAAGGCTGTAACAGTCTTTTACGTACAGACTTTTACTGGATGTCTTTTTAAAATTCACCTAATATTCTGCAGGACCAGAGTTGGACAGGAGTACTTCTACAAAATTTTGGTCCCTGCAAATTCAATAAGAGATACTGCCTCTTAGAGAAAATATTTCTTGGTGACTACATAGGTATAGTTTAACTAAAAAAACTCCCTCTTACTCACACAGACTGATATGTAGATCACAGCAAAAAGTTTTCCTCACACCAGAAAAATGCGCACCTAGAACCCCAGATAGTTACAGACGTGTCAGCTGAAAGAATACTTTTCTCTATCTGCCTGTAATACAATACTACATATAAAAGAAGCAAACAAAAAAAAATAAAAAAAGGAGATTTTTTAGCTTCCTCCTTTTCCTCAGCCAGCACCTGTTTCTAATGAATACTGTGCATCTTGTCTGTACCGCAAAAACTGCGAAGGGTGAAGAAGGCAAGTATAGAGCAGACTGGCAGAAGAGAAAGCAAAGTGAAAGAATGAGAAATAAACATTTGAGATCAGATTATCGCCTCTAAAAGTTCAAAATGGACGATGGGAAGAACGATGTTACAAGCCAAACGTGGTATTTTCCACAACATCGTTCAAAGAAAGCTTTGTCAGCATAAACATAAAATTGAACCTTCTGTATGACACATTTAAAACACTAAGTTTTAAAAAAGGATTAAGTAAAAGAAAAACGTATCAATTAAAAAAACAGAAGGAACAACCAAACAGTTCAGTCACAAAGCCCACACTGTTCCAAGACCCTGACCTACAAGGGCATAATTTGCCTCTTAGATTTTTTTCTTTTCTGTAGCTATCACTTCCTTTGGTTTACATAAAATTTGGGCTTTTGCAATTAAAAGCCAATAGAAAAATAATTTATCTATGTACCTTAGGAAAAGAATGAGAAACTTTTTAATCACAAAAAATACAGTATTTCAGATTCTTTTTGAATCACTAGCTACTGAAGCTGGTGTCTTAAACTGTGAATTCTATAAAATATAAAAAACTTGGCATAAACCTGCTTGTTTCGCAGAAGAAATATCAACAAGGCACTTGTAGCTAAAGCCAATTTATTAAGAAATATTAGCAGATACTGAATAACAATGATATTGAACAAATATATGTGCGTATAATGTGAAGTACAGTTCACATACTAGTAACATCACCCATATCCTGAGCTTCAAGAAGCGTGGCCAGCAGGGTGAGGGAGGTGGTCTCGCCCCCCTCCTCTGTGCTGGTAAGGCCTCATATGGAGTACTGTGTCCAGATGTGGAGTCTTCAGTACAGGGGAGACATCTATGGAATGGATCTAGAGGAGGGCCATGAAAATGATCCAACCGATGGAACACTTCTCTTATGAGGACAGGTTGAGAGAGCTGGGGCTATTCAGCCTGGAGACCAGTTTCTTTCAGTAAAATGTCCTATTAAACTTGTTTACTTGTTTGAAAATTGAGAACTCAACCACTATGTCTTTTAAATACAAAACTAAATAGATCCCACCTTTTCCAGTAGAGTTTCAAACAAATAGTAGGAAGATCATGCTCTTCAAAAGTATCAAAGATCATATTTCTAATTGTTTACAGAAAGATTAATACTTGACTCCTTACTGTAAATGTATCTCCATTTAGAAAGCAGAACATTCATATGGATGACCTGCACCTCAACTGCAGCAATACAGGCACAGCCTGAGGGAACAGTGAAGAATGTAAAATGTCCTCTCAGTCCACTTAAAGCTACCAATTTGACTACTGCTATTAACATCATTTTGAGGGCTTCAGTAGTCTAGTCAATACATACATTCACTCCACACTTCCAATCTTTTCCATATCTCAGAAAACATAACATTTATCTTCTAAATCCAGGTTAAGATGTGTAACACTTAAAACTTAAATCACTTTGAATTTTCAGAATACGTCTATGTAGATTCTTGCTGATTCTATCAGATTATACTCTAATTAACAAGTAAAAGACAGGCTTAATTTTTTTTTCTAAGTTTAGGGCATTTGCCCTCTCCATTTAAATTAATATGTCACTTATATTGGTATTTTGTTACTTACAGTGGAGATTGGTCATTCTCAAACCTAATCCTAGTATTAAAGAGTCTATATTTATTGTTACACATTCAGACATCTTACATTTTGTGGAAAAGTGTCCCATGAAAATACACTCTGCGAGAAGATTCAGAGTTCAAGTAAAGAAAATCATGAAATACTTACTTAGTCCTGTTCACATCACATTCTTTTTGGGAGAGTTCTTTCTGGTTCACTGCTAGCTGAGATGACAAGTTAGTGCATTTACTGCTTAACTCTTTCAGCTGTTCTCTTGCATCTGTTAAATCGGTTTCTAGAGTCCGCAAAGAAAAATATATCTAGAGTATATTAAAAGTAATATGTAGGAAAGAGTTAAAATCTACTAAATTTATGCATATTATCTACACATGTAGGCATGTATTTGTGCAGAAACATATACATATATATTTGGTTAGACCACAGTACATACTAGTATGGATACTGTATGTGTGCATACATGGAAAATGTGAAATCCAGTAAAAAAGAATGTCAAATTTTAGGCAGATGCTTAATCTAAGGAGTTTCACTTAATTCCTTTGTTGCACATAGTAGAATAAAATGTGCAATGCAATACCATCTACAAAGCAATACTACAGTATTTAACTACCGATCAAATTCTGCTTTTTGTTTTGATATCAAACAGGAAAAAAAGGTAACAGTAACAAAAAACAGCTATGCTTCTATTGCTTTAAATTCTCTGAAGACTGTACAATATTTAACATGGGAATTAAGAATTCTGCTTATAAGTTTTTGTAAGACTCCTTGTCAGTCTCAGTTGTTCTGGACTTGGCATTTCTAATTCAGAAAAAGAAACAGCATACAAGGAAAAAAAAAAAAAGGAAATGCTCACTGAAAACAATGTTAACAATTCATAGATCTTTTACTGACAGCCTAACTGTAGAAGTTAGCAAAGTACATAGATGTATCTAAGAAATACAGATGCACAGAGCAAGCCAACTCTCCCAAACAAGAATTATATGTCTCTACATAGCGATCTTAACTAGAGTTCTCTGGAAGTGTAAGAGATTAGAATAGTACTTTAGACTTTCAGAAGCTTGGTATGATTATTCTATGATATTATGATTCTCCCAGGATGTTTTGAGGAAAAAATGGAAATACATACAGTACAGCAGTACTGTATCTATCTGATCAGAGTGTAAGAATGTGGCAATGTCTTTAGACCTGCTTCAATACTATGCTACTCATAAACACAATAACTTACTCTCAGTATGGCAAGTATTCTTGGATTCATCCATAAATTAAAATAAATACTTCCTAGTAGGATAGAATTCCAAATTTTCCACTTAAATGTAGGCATAATTAAAGAAATAAAAAATTGCTCAGATTTCCATTTCACCAATGACATCTCAAATATCAAAATATTTTGAAATGTAGTTCACTTAAAACCAGTGAATAATGAATTATCTAATTTTAAATAGCACACATATTACATATCTGTATGTATCAGAAATGCACTGCAATCAAATTCTTTGAATTTGACAACAGATCTGAGAATGATAGGAGAAAGTTCATTCTGTCATGATGTCTAATATGGTTTACAATGTAATAAGCCAGATAATTTACTGTTTCTCCTGAGTACTGCTTTTATCACACTGGTTAGAAGTTATGGCTTATGTGAAATATTACTGCCAACTTAAAATTTTAAAGTTATAAAAGTGACAGTTGCTCACATTTTCTGTGAATAAATGCTACCTATGAATAATTTATACCATGCTAACAAACTGCAGAAGTTTTGGGATAAATTAAATAATAATAATTAAAAAAAAAAAATCTGATCTCACCAAATCTCAAGTTTACATCATCCACTGCAGGATAAGATACATGGAATAGGTAAAAAATGATTTTGTCTGAAATACAACTTTATAAAGCTATACAATTGTGGAAATTATAAACAGGATGCTATGAAACAGAAAAATACAGCAGTATCATATAGTGAGGCATTCAGTATAATCTTCGTGCACCAGTCAGGAAAACAAGATCATGAAATCCTCTAATCTTCTTACATTCAAATCCTGAATATTTTCTTTAATTACTGCAATTCACTAATTGCCTTTTAGTCGATACAGTACTTGAGAAAGAAGTTTCATTGTGCAAGCACATGTACTGAATCGTGGATTATCCTAGAACTGATTTTCGAATTAATTTGAATTGTACATTTTGACTGATTAGAATTCAAAATTGTAAAACATTAATAAATACACTGAAGTAAATGCTATTTAAAAGAGTTAGTTGAAATACATCATAACTCAAATATTATGGGAAAGACTGTGTATTTCTGAGAAAATCAAAAGCCACAGTAAATGATATGATGCTTCTGCATAATTGTACTTAAAGTGAAGCATGAAAATTAAGTCTACTGTTAACATTCATGAGATGTGGAGACCCTAACTAAAATGAAATGAAGATTAGCAGCAGAAAAATATGATAAAACAATACATTAATATTTTATTTACTTCATACTCAAGAACAATAAACTCCAAACATTCAAAGTCAAGGTGAATTTTAGACTAACTTAAAACATGACAAGAAGAACAGACAGATAAGGCATGAAGAAGCACAGCTTCACACAGGTTGTCAACTCAAAGTGAATTAACACAAAGGTTTTTCTTGTAGATCCAAACAGCTTTTTAAACAGTTTCTTTGTTTTCATTTTTTTGTTGTTGTGAATTGACAGAAATAAGGGCATTTTTTTTCAAGTTCCCACCTTAACAAAAATAAATCTTCAGAGGAACCAAAACCCTAGAGTCCTCTTGACAGTGATAACTGTTTCTCAGCATGCTTCATTTTAAAAGAGAACAGCTCTCACTATGTCTTTAAAAGCTCTAACCTTCGGACATCAGGTACTTTTAAGAGCACATTGTCAACTAGAAAATAACAAAACAGTATGCAATTCTACTGTCTTTTAGGCCACCTCTTCTTAAAACCTGCCAGTCTGCACTTTTTGTAAATTTAAATTAAATGAACAATCAAGACATAGCAGGTTTGATTTTTTTTTTATCTCAAATTTTAAAAGTATTATTTCAGACTACAAGTTCTGTTTCTAGTTGTAAGTCTGGAAACAGTCTGCAAAAGTGACATTTAACCCTTTTTTGGGTAGGAATCATTTAAAAATCACAACCACAGCATATGGTGGCTAAACACAAGTGGGCAGCTAAGCTCTACCAGGCCACTCTCTCACTCCACCTCAGAAAGATGGGAATCAACAAGTCCAACCCCCTGCCAAAGCAGCTCCCTAGCCCAGGTTGCACGGGTAGATGTCCAGGTGGGTCCTGAACATCTCCAGAGAAGGAGACTCCACCACCTCTCTGTGCAGCCTGTGCCAGTGCTCTGTCACCGCACTGTGAAGAAGTTCCCATGCATATTTGTGCAGAACTTCAGTTTGTGGCCATTTCCCCTCATCCTATCACGTGATATCTAAAAACAAACTGAAACAACTTTCCTCATCCACTCTCTTCTGCTTTTGCCCACTGAGAAATACAGGGGAACGGGGGCTGTAGTCAGTGCCTCACACTCTACCTCTGAAGCTCCCCCATGGTTACTCTGCCCCTGCTTCATCAGGATGCCATCCTTCCCAAACTGGTTCTGTGTGAATTTCCAACAGGCTGTAGCTCTTCAAGCACAGCTCTAGCATAGATTCATAGATACATTAGGTTGGAAAGGACCTACAAGATCATCTAGTCCAACCATCCTCCCACCACCATCCCTACCCACCAAGCTACTAAATCAAATCCCTTAGCACCTCATCTAAACGCTTCTTGAACAGCGCTAGGGATGGTGCCTCAACCACCTCCCTAGGCAGGCCATTCCAGTGCCGGACCACTCTTTTGGAGAAAAAAAATTCTCCTGAAATCTAATCTAAATCTTCCCCAGCGAAACTTGTGGCCATTCCGTGCCATTCCCTCTCGTCCTGTCATTAGTTATCTGGGAGAAGAGGCCAACCCCCTCCTCCCCACAGCCTCCCTTCAGGAAGTGGTAGAGTGCGATGAGGTCTCCTCTGAGCCTCCTTTTCTCCAGGAGAAACAATCCCAGCTCCCTCAGCCGCTCCTCATAAGACTTGTGCTCCAGACCCCTCACCAGTTCTGTTGCCCTTCTCTGAACACGCTCCAGGGCCTCAATGTCTTTCATGTAGTGAGGGGCCCAAAACTGAACACTGTACTCGAGGTGCGGCCACATTAGAGCTGAGTACAGGGGATGACCACCTCCCTGCTCCTGCTGGCCACACTATTTCTAATACAGGCCAGGATGCGATTGGCCCTCTTGGCCACCTGGGCCACACTGCTGGCTCATGTTAAGCCAAGAATCAAGCAACACTTCCAGGTCTTTTTCCTAAATACACTATTCAAGCCGATCTGCCCCAAGCCTATAGCACTGCATGGGGTTACTGTGGCCAAAGTGCAGGACCCGGCACTTGGCCTTATTGAACTTCATTCCATTGACCTCAGCCCAGCTGTTCAGCCTATCCAGATCCCGCTGAAGGGCCTTCCTACCCTCAGGCAGATCGACACATCCTCCCAACTTGGTGTCATCCGCAAACTTACTGAGGGTACACTCAATCCCTTCATCCAGGTCATCAATAAAGATATTAAACAAGATGGGCCCCAATACCTACCCTTGGGGGACACCACTTGTAACGGGACGCCAGCTGGACTTGACTCCATTAACCACTACCCACTGGGCACGGCCCTCTAGCCAATTCTCAACCCAAAGAAGAGTGAACCTGTCCACACCACGGGCTGCCAGTTTCCACAGGAGAATACTGTGGGAAACCGTGTCAAAGGCTTTGCTGAAGTCCAGCCTTTCCCTCATCTACCAGTCTTTGCACACACCCTTGCGCACACACAGGTCTTTGCAGGCAGTAAATTCCTTTGAAGAGCAGCCACATCATCGAGCACATCAACTGTTCACTTTTTTTTTTTTTTTTTTTTTGTCACCTGCAAACCTTATGTGCCTGCTATCTTCTCCTCCAGGTCACTAACAAAGATATGAAACAAGACAGGACTAAGTTTAATCCTGCAGGATGCCACCTACTACCAACAACCCAAGTATAATCTATTAACCATAGCCCTCTGAATTCAAATATTCAGAAAGTTTTTTTTCAAGCACATTGTTACTCATCCATCTGAGTACAGAGGAAGATGGCAAGACAATGTAAAAAAAAATTCTTGCTAAAGTTCAGCTCAATCACATTCACTGCTCTCCTTTTGTCAACAGATGCAATCATTTTATCACAAAAGATAATGGTGTTTTTCAAGGACGACTTAATCCTGGTATATCCATGCTGATTGCTTATAGCTGTTTTTTCAATTATGTTCCCAGAAAGAGATTCCAGTAAGACTTTCTCTGTAGTGCCCCTGGGGACAAAAGCGAGGCTGATCCATCTTTGGTCTTGGATCATGCTTTTCATTGGAGATCTCCCATAATCTCCACAAATTTTGACATGACTTAACCCTCTCTGTAGCCTTGGACACAGTTCAGCTGGTCACATGGATAGTCACGTTCTCCCTACCAACACCCACTTGATCCACTGCTGATAGAACCTCTGGAATCCTGCCTCCATTACAAGGCTTATTTATTTCCTCCTGCCACTAATTCACATGTCAGGAAAAGGCCCACATTTTCCTTGTTTGAAGTTCCAGTAGTGCAAAAGATTTCTTTTTTTTACTGTACTCACTTGCAAACCCCAACTGGAGATGGGGTAACACTTTCCCTGTGAGCCCATGCAATGTATCTGAATTCCTCCTACGTAGTTCTTACTACCTGCACACTGTTTTCTATTTTCCTGCCATACACTGGCATTTGCTGATACGTTTTTAGTAAAGGTGGTTTCCCAATGCATTCACTTGTTTTCCCAAGTATCAAAGTGGAAAACACTTCGGCTTGGTGGAGGTTGTCTTTAGAGGCCCGATAGCTTTTCCTGAACTCTAAGGTGCTCAAGGGATTTTCACGAGATTCCACCTGTTTCCATCTTTTCCCCAGCACTCCCTCATTCTAGGTTTGTACTGCAATACTGTCCTCTTCATCTTCTCAGAATCTTGAGTCCCATAATTTCATGTTTACTACGACCATGGCTGCCACTGATTATTAGTTCCCCAATTAGCTCTTCCTTGATTTTGAACACAGACCCAGCTGCATGTAATTCCTGGTTGGCTCAGGAAGCACTTTTCTTCTCACAAAGTTTCTTCTGACACACCATCTTGATTTCATTGTCACCCCAATGCAAAACCAGTACTATTTATTCCAGTGCCTGAAATCATACACAAACCATACAAATAATTGAAATGATATTAGAAGCAGTACCTTCAATTTGAAGTATGTTAAAACATTTGTTAGTCATTAAAACACTACCCTCAAACTGTCAGCAAACCATTTACTGTTCTGGAAATTACACAATCTTTTCATCACAATCACCCCAAGGGCTACGATTTGCAAGAACTTAACTTCTCATGTTAAAAGATCTAAATGAAACTCTGTATTAAGGTTTTTGATCAGAAAGGAAACAGAAGTGTCACCAAAACAATTAAATTGCTGGGGAAGGAGGAGGGGGTGGAGTTGGGTAACACGCTTAATACTCAGTTGCTATATTTAATACACCAGAATATACCAATATATACCAGAAGGTAATCTACATTTCACAGAATCACAGAATTGTAGGGATTGGAAGGGACCTCTAGAGATCATCAAGTCCAACCCTCTGCCAAAGCAGCTCCCTAGCCCAGGTTGCACAGGTAGTCATCCAGGCGGGTCTTGAACGTCTCCAGAGAAGGAGACTCCACCACCTCTCTGTGCAGCCTGTGCCAGTGCTCCGTCACTGCACTGTGAAGAAGCTCCCACATGCATTTGTACGGAACTTCAGTTTGTGGCCATTTCCCCTCATCCTATCACCACACACTGCTGAGAAAAGTCCAGCCTAGAGTCTTTGCCTCCCATTCCTTAGATATTTATAGATGTGGATCAGGTCCCCCAATTCTTCTTTTTTCAAGGCTGAACAGACCCAGGTCTCTCAGCCTTTCCTCATACGGGAGGTGTTTCAGGCCCTCTGTCGTCTTTGTGGCCCTCCACTAGACTCTTTTGAGGAGATCCCTGTCTTTTTTGTACCAGGAAGCCCAGAACCGGACACAATACTCCAGGTGAGGCCTCACCAGTGCAGAGTAGAGGGGGAGGATCACTACCTTGACCCGCTGGCCACGCTCTTTTTAGTGCAAAGATCCTATTGGCCTTCTTGGCCACCAGTGCACACTGCTGGCTCACAGCTAGCCTGTCATCCACCAGGACACCTCAAAGCTCCTCTCCACTGGGTCATCCCCCTCCCTAGGTGCAAGACTCCACACTTGCTATTGTTAAATCTCATCTGGTTCCTTTCTGCCCAACTCTCCAGCCTGTCCAGGTCTCGCTGAATGGAAGGGAATGGCACAGCCTGCCGGTGTGTCAACAACTCTTCCCAGCTTCATATTATCAGCAAATTTGCTGAGGGAGGACTTTATCCCCTCATCAAGGTCACTGATGGAGATGTTGAACAGGACTGGACTCAGCACTGACTCCAGAAGAACACTGCTAAATACAGGCATCCAACTGGATTCCACACTGCCAGTCACAACCCTCTGAGCTCTGCCAGTCAGCCAGTTCTCAACCCACCTCACTGTCCACTCACCTATTCCACAGTTCCTCAGGCTTTCTTATAAGGGGAGACAATGACAAACGCCTTGCTGAAATCAAGGCAGACTACAGCGTGTTCTCCCCCTATTCACTAAGCCAGTAAGGACATCAGTAATGAAATTGGTAGTACAAAAAAAAGTGTTGTAAGAATTCATTAGCCATTTTAATAAATGGATCCACTGCCTCTTATGTAAGCCAGTTTCAAACGCTCTGATGCCATGTTTGCAACTTTTCTTTAAAAAAGGAAATTAAAAAATAAATTGCCAATTCTCTTCTAAAAAGACAAAGTAACATTTAAATGAAAGATATAATATTCTGTACAATGTACCCAATTATTTCCTTTTTCTTTTTATCGTAAACAATGGAAATAACTTTTTAGTATAGTATATTCAATAATAAGGCCTCCACAGAGGGGAGCCCTCTGGAGTTTAGAACACAATTTATTCAAAACTGCAGTTGAAGTTTTAATGTGTTCTTCCAAAACAAATATCAGGTCTGCTGCAATGAAATCATAGGCAAGTAAATAATATACTGAGAAAAAAAAAATTGTGAATGGATAATACTTTTAAGCTTTTATTATTTCATATATATTTTATTTTAAAATACAGCATCTTTTATTTTTTAATGATTACATTTTAAGATGACTATTTGAAGTCAGATTCCTGCTTTGCAACATCAATTTTTAAAAAGCTGTGGGTCTTAAGTGAAGGAATGTAAATGAATGCAAGTCCCCACTGGTAGATTTGAATATATAACTTGTTATTTAAAGAAAATAACTTGTAGTGCAAATGTCTGGAGAAGTTATTTCTGAAATAACATCCACGAATCCACTCCACTTCATACCTTTATTCTGACACCACTGCCAGATTTTTCTGCTTTCCATTGTACCTCCTGCTTCCTCAGTTTCTCCAGGTCATTTAGCAGGTCAGCACAGCAAGCATTTAATCCCTTATTTTCCTCCTCCAGGCTTTTTATAACCAGTCTGTTTTGCTCTTCCTTCTTCTGTGCACACTCCTCAGTGTCCTGTAGAACAGTACCACAAGGGCCGATAAACAAAAAAAGTGAGAACTAATCAGCAAATATAAACTGTGCAGTTTTACCCTCACAGCAGCTTCTTCTATATTTGATGGCCAAGGTCACCTGTGTACTTTTATTGGCCTCTTTCATGCAGGTGGAAGGGTCATATTTTTTAGCTGGATGACAGCTTTGATGAGTACACATTTGCAAAGAGCCCATTAATTGATCAAGCTGCCTTTGATGCTGTCCCCAGCTATTTTTGAGACCCATACAGACATATCCTCCCAGACCTCAGCTTTATCAATTAATAATGCCAGTCCCATCAGAATCTAATTACAAGAAGCCACATCTTCACACTCCTACTTTCTTTGCTCCATTTCCATCATTAACTATTTATCTGAAAGTTATAAAGCTTGGATTCTTGGCTTTAAAGCATCTTCCTCAGAGTTTGCATGCGAGCAAATGGTAAGGTATAGCAAAGCCTAAGGCAATTTTTTCTCCAAGCTTGTCACTTTCTGTGCCACAAAGGCTGACACTGCTTAAAGAACTACTTCAAAGCTACAGTCTTATAAAACTATGTACTAGTCAATATACCTTAAGTTCTTGGCTTTTATCTTTAAATTTCTGCTTCAAATTACTGAATTCATTCTTCAAACAGGCATTTTCCTCATCCACAGCAATTTTTCTCTGAATCAAGTTATTTATCTCTTGCTGCTGTTCTGAGAGTCTCTATTAAAAAAAAAAAATCTGCTAGAAAAGAAGTAATTTTAAAAAGAGCATGCATTTACTGAAACCATTTTAGACCTATGTTATGTAAAAATGTACTATATGCAATTTTATAGCATTCTTTTCATTTCTTCACTATTTCAACCGTGCCCAAAAATCCCACTACCATAAAACACAGTAATGGGGAACTAAATTTTGCTGCTACCGAACAAAAAAGCTGTTATGTGTAGAAATGAACAGAAATTATCCAGTCAAGCTTAGACAAAGACAGTCATTTGTACAAATTATATTTGTGGCTGAGGATTACATTAAAAATATGTTTTGACTTGCATTTAAAACACACCAAAAATCTAGCCACAACACAGAGATGAAAAATCTCCAAAATCCATGAAAAGAAAAAATTACTAAGAGAGGAAGCCAGAAAGATTATGACATACCACAGTACGGAAGGAATTATGTCTAAATGAATTTGTGGCTCAAGCTCGTCAACTCTGTTGAACATAGGCAAGTTTTCTGTACTCCACGTAGTAAAATCTCAATGCCATTAGAAAAAACAATTTCAACTTTCTGTGTAAGTTCTTGCATTTGATTTTTAAGGCATTAGCATTAAAGCATCTCCAGTTTTCAATATATATAGTATTACTCCACATTTTTCCTCAGGAGGATGTTTTAAATCTACATGCTGTTGTGTCACTTACAGTAATCAAAATAGTATCTATATACATCACTTTCATCATAGTAATGCTATAACTGAGGAAGAAGCTTTTGTCTCAGGGTAAAAATAGAACTGCTTTACCTTTAAAATCTAACTAAATGAAATATGTTCAGATTATAACGGTCAACATAAGGAAGTATATCTTCATAAGGCTTGAAAATTACAAATGGTTAATTCTGTCTCATACAATGTCAGACATGAAAAAGAACAAAAATATGCATCAAATAATATAGCTGAAACTGCATCCAATAACTACTGCCTTTAAACCAGCAGGTAAAAGTTAGGACAAACAGTACCTATGTCATTAGCCCGAACAGTATCTATGTCACCAATTAACACTAAGTAATTCACATACAAAAGAAACATACAGGCTAAAGGTAGAAGCCATGAATACAAGCCATGAATTACAAGCTATGCAAAGGCAGGCAGAACTTGCTCAACATGCTGTACAGTGACTGTCCGTTGGAATCCACAGCATCCATGCTACACAAGTAAGCTATCCACAATCCTCACAGATAGACTGGGCAATTTGGAAAATACTGTTCTGAATACCAGTATCTCTGTGAGATATAAATGTTCTCCTCTGTCCTCTTAGGCACTGCGCTGAAACATCTGATAACTAGTTTTAACATCAAAAACAACTCCTTTTTTCAGTATTCCTGGAGTTAAATATATAAAAAGCATTAATTTCACATATTTCATTTTAAGATTAAGGCTGATAGTTGTTGTTTCTTTTTTTATCATTTAAGCCATACTAGTGAGCTACAGTGACAGTAAGGCACCAGAAAAATCAATTTGAAGATGTGCAGTGACATGAATCTATGTAATTAGCAAAAGTCTTAGTCATTAAATGTATCATGATTTCTTTTTCTGGTTGTATCTTTGCCTTCACTCATTACGTCATTTACTTTTTAGCACAGATCTTTAACTTCTGCTTAGTTATTACAAATGTCTGCTTCTCTCGTATAGTCCTCTTCCCTATTTCTACACATCATCTCCTCACCTTTCTTGCAAATATTTTTATTGTTCTATTATTTCTCCTCTACCACCACCCTCAAATCTTTTGTATACAACATTCCTCCATACACAGCAATTCTTTATCCTTCCAAACAATACCACTATCCAAATTTTGTTCTTAATATGGCAACATTCATTACAAAATGGAAAACACTACACTACAGAGAGAAAACATTTTTCAAGAAAGAACAAACCTTAAAACTGGTTCAGCATGAGAAAGGGAATGCAATATAGCCAGTCTGTGTAGCAAATACTAAAAACAATCCATGAACAGATAATGTCTAGTGAATATATTGTGCAGGGACGCATGAGAGATATTTTATTTTTTACATAATAAAATCAAAAAGTTATTAAATTAGAGCAAAATCAAAAGAAGTGAAAGAAAATACAGAAAACTCATTCTTGCATACTGGAATTTTTCCCCACATATCATTAATTCAAACTGACCAACCAACCAGACAAAAAAAAATACTCAGAGGATTTCCTTAATACACCTTTTTATAAACAACTGTCATGTTAAAACTAAAATGTGAGTATACTGAACTAGCTTCGATTTAAAACAGTGTTTACTTGGTAATTAAACCTCAATCCTCTAGCGCAATTGTTTATTTTTATAATATAACTAACTCCCTTGCAGAGACTCATTCTACAGCGCTGGCATTTTGAATATAAAGAATAAAGTTAATGTTTTCCCAAAATTCAACATTCATAATCATCCTTCCATTTCTTCCAAAATAAAGATAAACCCGAATTCAGAAATTTATAATACACTTTCTTCAGAAACATAGTACAGTGTACGATCCTTTTTAGATTGAGTAATTTGTTATACAAGATGCTATAATTTATCCACAAATGCAGTGTGAATATGGTACATCAACTTCACAATATTCCGATAATGAAATTGTTGAAGCACTACTGACAAGTTTAGAGTAATGCACAAAGTATTTTAGATTTGATTCATATAAAAACATATAGGTGATATGATAAAAAGCAGCTTCTGCATTTTTCTGATTTACTTAGAAATCATTTTGGATAACCATGTAAAACAAACTCAGCCAGTTCACATTTCTATTCTTGCTTTTTTTTGTTGTTTTTAATTTAATTCTTAAATTCTTGTCTCCTTGATAAGAATATTTGTATTTTTGTCCTTGAAAGGTAGGATGGATTTACTTCAAGTTCGACAGCATGCATTAAGTTGACATTAAAGAAGAGACTGAGAAGAAATATAATCTTAACTAAGGACTCCATATTCTGAACCTACAAGACATCAAACTTCAAAAAGCAAAATATTTGTTCAGACATTATTGCAGTTACAGGAACAAATTGTTGCTGGCAACTAATCATTAAGTCACACCTTTTTAAAAGCATGAATCTATATTACCACTGAAAGAATTAGTTACTTTGCTTCCCTCACAATCCCCTAGTTCTAACAGAATTCATGTCAGTGGCTCCTTGGAGTCTTCCTTCTACTTCACTACTTCATTGTTTAACATTTAACAGGATAAGTACATACTGAAAGAGCACTTCTAGAGATTCTCTGAATTTACTCTAATAGAATTCAAGATTCACAAATATATATCCACAAAATCTCCAAGTTCAGCTCCAGCTCCTCTAGTGTACACAAACTACATGTGTTGAAATTATGCATATATATGTATATAAAGCATATGATAAGCATGTGTATGCATAGACTTAACACACATATATATATGTTTCATATATAACATACGTCTGTAAAGCAAAATCAGAAAGATCTTCAGGTCTAGTTTTTACTGCAATGCTTTCCAGCAGTGAGGATAATAACAAAGGCATGAAAATACAATAGAAGTGCAAGTAGTTATTTCAAATGTTTGTTCAATACTGCTGAAATGGAATATTAAACTCAAATAAGCTACTTACTTTGCATACTTTGCAGCATAATCAGACAGATAATCTTGAATCAGACTTACACACTAATTACTTATCCCCACAATTGACCCATTTAAGACTTTAAATCAATCAAATGACAACTACACCATATCAATCACTAATCAGCAAACTCACCTGGGTTTCTACAAAGTCATCTACTATGTAGCATTGAAGCAATACTTAGGTAAGCTACACCTGCATGGAAAAAGTCCTGTTATGTTTCGACACACTTCCTGGGTACTGTTCTGTATGCTCTAATCTTTTCTCCAAAATGAAATGAATTTTTTACTCTCCTTTCTATTCATTTCATATGCTTACAAAGAAAGCAAAAAAAAAAAAAAAAAAAAACAACGAAGAAGAATACTACTCATATATGATTGGGTAGAAACAAGAGCCACAGAAAAGAATTTCTAAGATAGAGGCAATTAAGTAAATTATCATCTGCCTCTGTCTATGCAGCTGTTCTTGCATTTTGCTTCCTCTAACAATGGATTATGTGTGCAGTGAAAGGAATTGAGTAAAGACTGATTTCTTACAGCAGAAAATACAAAGAGCATTCCTAAAAGACTATCCCACCCTGATAGGCAAGTGAAACTAGTGAACCAGAGAAATAACATACACATGATCAAACATGTGGGGCAACCTCTCGCACAACAGCATTTTGACACGACTTTGTCACAAAAAAAAATAATCAAGAATTCACCAAGTTCCACAGAATCTATTGTAAGACAGCTTAATGCTACAGAAGAACAATCTCAACTAATTCTGCAAGTCATGCTTATTTGAATCCAACTGGACAGTAGCAAAGTTCAAGAGGCTGTTGACATCCTAGAGCACGTATTTAAACATAAATAAGACACTTGCAAAGGTTTTTTCATAGACAAGCTTGCAAATACAAGGAAAACCTGAATTAACTCTAAGGAAAACCAAAGGGATCTGCTGTTACACTTCTGCTTAGCTGAGAAGAAAGACTATCACTTCTATACTGTCGGTGTCCAGAATGTGCCGGGCAACAGTATGTACAAAGGAAAAAAAACCTCTATGACCTTTACATTTCCATGTAAGACCCCATCTGTTACTGTAATAAAACGAGATACATTCAACTTCCTCTACTACAGAAGTGCGTAGCAGTACACTTACAATGTACCCTATAGAAGATAAAAGTGAACACAAATAAGATAACATGAAGATAAGAATGAATAAGAAACTGATGTAGTTATCCCAGTACATTAACTTGTAAATTTTCACTAAAGATATCATAAACTGACATCTTAAGTGAAATTAATTTACTAGCTACATTAGTATATTGCTTGTTAAATACAAGTGAAAATACTCTTTTAAAATGCTTTCTTCAAAATTTCTACTTCAACATCTACATGTATATTCTCCCTACTTTCAATATCTCTTTTTCCACATCAGCTACTTGAGATCAACTCACTATGACTCACTATGCACCCAGATTTCTCTCTTCCCTCCCAATTTGTTTTTTTTTTCCTAGTAAGAATTAAATATACCGTCACATTTCACAGCTTTCCTCCTCACGTTCTCAATTTTCTCTTTTTATCTTTCAATGTCATTATTCTTCGTTTTTCTAAAACTAAACACCCAGAAGGATATATACTGCTCCCAACCATACCAAGATACAGTCTTCCCACAGAAAAAACAAACAAACAAAAAAAAACCTAACTAAAGAAAAAAAAAATTAAAAGAAATCCAGTCTTAATTTTCTGATGCAGGATAAACAGAAGTTCTACGTAATTAATTCATGAAAAGGTATCAGTTTTTTATAGATGGCATCTGTGGAATTTTGCAATCTGTATGCTGTCCTTACATAGAGAAAATGAAGCTAGCCATTTATAATACAAAATATAATTATTTTTTACTCCATACAACTCCAAAACTAAAATGCTTACAGTGCTAACTGGCTTTACAGCACCTTTAACAAAGGATGCCTGTATTCAAATACGTGCTCAACTTGGAATTTCACAAGACCAGGAAAAGTCAGGGGAGGAAGAAACACAACTGATGTGTATTGTGGATTACAATGTAACTCATCTAAGAGTATTATAAATACCTCATTATTAATTCTTGTTTTTCACATTTGCCCTTAAGCTGTAACAATCTTAATGGGGAAAAAAAAAAAAGAACAAAAAAAAAAAAAGCCAGCATGGAGAGGAGGACTGAAGTGCAGGAAGCTGCTTGATTTTCCCACCAAACATCTGTTTTTATACCATTCTGTGCTTTCAAGGACTCTCAAAAATTAAACAATTTTAAGGATTTACCAAACAAAAGAAATACGGAGATGCCAGAAGACATCAGCAAATCCAATCCCATTCTTAGTAAGAATTTTTGAACTCCTGTTTCTACCACCAACAGCTGTGAATTGAATCACAGTAAATTACAGATGTATACAAGAAAGAAATCTCTTATGTCATCTATTCAAATGTTTTTACCTACCCTTTGCGTGCTGCAGAAACAAGGCACATCTTTTTTTGCAGTTGGAAGAAAAAGGGGAAATCTTTTAAAGCACTTTCATTTCAAAAATATCAGGTGAAATGGTTTCACAGAGAAACAAATCAGAAATATGAGTAGATTACATCATTTTTCAGATGTGGAATATGTCCTTGCTCCTCTGTCACTAGTTGGACTTGCTCCTGCATTCTCACCTGACCCACAGATTAAATAAGGTTCGTAGAGTATAATCCATTATAAACACCGTATTCCCCATTGCCCTCTTTAGGCTTCCCTGATGCGATTAATTTGGTGTCTTCAGCAAGGTTTGCTTTCTTAACTGTACTGCACAGAATTTCTCAGTATTTCAACATATGCTGGAAATGCAGCAGGACTTCATATAGCGATATCATGCAACCTTGCAACTCTGGTATCTCACTTTCACTAGCAGCAAAATAACTATTACTTGCCAGCAATGTAAGTATGTGACAATACCAACAAAACGTTGTATGTGCTGCCTCTTACCAAGTGAGTTCCTCCTAACAGTTCCCTGCAGCACTTTCTTTTGCTCACTCATTAGAAACAAAGTTACACTGCTCTCTTTACTCCTTGCCTTCACTCCATACCCACTCCTCCACATCTGTAACACATGTGTTGGCAGCCGCTGTGTGACTGTGGAAGCAAAGTACTGCTTGCGGCACAGTTAAGATGAATAGGTGACAATAGTCACAAGTTCCTTCCACTTAAGAGGAGTCCCTTCACAAGAACAGACTTCTATTTAGGAAACCAGGCAGCACAGCTGAAAATCTGCCTGTTTTCCTCTAAGGGCAGCTCTTTAGATAATACAATGCTGACAAAGCAACCTGCATGACAGTCTTGCCACATGCCTCTAACATCACCTTAACCCTTTCCTCTTTTGTACAGTGTTCTCAACACCAGATCAGATTAGATTTTCTATAGGATCTCTAACACTGTACAGTAAAGCAGCGCAGCCCAGCCTATTGATTCTTTCTCCAGTCCACCTTCTCTACTTAGCAGCTATGTTTTGAAATGATGCAAAGCAGCAGTCCAGCCCTCCAGGTCAGGGAACATAAAACCCTACCTCTCTTTCATCCCACTAATTTCAAATCAAAACCGACGATCTATTCAGATGAGTTTTTCTCTCCATTGATGAAAAGGATCATGAAAAAACTGTCTGTTTTTTTTTTTTTCCTACACCTGCAAAGCCTGAACAAGGTCATTTCAAGTCTCTGTCTCTGAAACTGTGTATGACTGTGAGATCTGCAGAAAAGGACACCCAAAAGCATTCAGTCCTGACACAGCAGAATTTCCTTACACTCACATACATCAACATTGCCAGATCAGGTGTAGGAAATGAAGAACAGCTGTTGCTATGACCAACTCCTCTGACAAGCTCCTTCTTCACTGTGGTCAGCAGATTCATATTGGCAGTACCTAAACTCAAAGGGCACAGCATGCTTCTTTCTACTACTCCTGTCTTAAACTTGAGGAAATCACCCTGTATTTCAAGTAAAAATCCTGATACAATTAAAGAGTCCTCATCAATAATGTCCTGCAAGGAGGAACAAAATTCAGCTTCACCTTCTCAAAACTATACTGACTTGATAATGTAAAAAAAAAAAAAAAAAAAAAAAAAAATTGTTTAACTAAAGCAAAAATAAGACTCTAAACACAGGTTAGAAGTCAGGCTATTCTACACTTACCATAGTTTCCAGTCACTTAAAATCTGTTTTTATCTCAAGAATAAGGCAAGGCTGCCCATCATGACTCTAACAGGCTATGTAACCACAACTATTCTTACCTGAATCAGATAGGAAATTTCTCCAAACTCAAATTCCTAGAGGACAAATGACAACAAAAGATGACACTTAAAAAAAAAAAAAAAATCTCCCCACTTCATTCCTCATCAATACAGCATGGTGCTAACATGGGAATCAAGCATTTCACACCAATAAAATCAGCTGAGGAAAATAAACACCATGTTTCTTTAGATGTTCTACTTCTTCCTGTCCAATCTGAATGCTGCTATCTTTTCAGGCTGGAAACCCTATTAAGAACAGGAAGACACAGTAAGAAAGATGCAGAAGCTTTATATACTTTGGGGCAAATTAATGAAAATCAAGCATGGATTTACAGCACACAAGTACCAACATCCAAAATAGCTGCTCTCTAGTAGACTAAGTAGAGCTCCTTCCTCAAAATGCAGTAAGCTACAAGCCCACAAGTACTAGCCAGTCATCATACTACCTACCTCAGGTAGCCTCATATCAGTGAACGAGAATCAGAAACATTCAACTATTTTAGTTATAAATATAATCATCTTTCCTGTTTTTTTCCTATTCAGAGCAGCTCCTTAACTAGGTTTCATTCCCTTACTTTCATGAGAATGCTAACTAGGAGATGCAAGCAGGAAGGCTCAAAGGCAGACAAGAATTCACCTGCGAATTTTACAACGGCTACATAAAACAAATGGGTTCCATTTTGAATACTGCTCCTTTTTTCAAAGTACAACTTGAGTTAAAAGATCTTATCGAGGAAAAAAAAAAAAAGTGTGTCCTCAGATATTCTTTGACTGCAGTATTAATAAATCTCATTCACTGGAGAAACTTTCTTGCAAAGTGTATAAACTCCACATAATTTCATCACTGCTGACACAATCAGCCAAACTCCCTATTATTGAAATTATTCTCCTGCCCCTCATTCCACAAGAATAAGCAGGGTTATATGCAACTGGAAATAACATGTTGAAATGTCAATGTGTATGTATATGTTTGTCTTAATCTAACCGCAGCATTTTATCACAAAGAAAAATAGGAGAAGATACAACATTTAAGAAAAAATATATTGGTATTAATTAATGCTTGAAGGTAGAATGATGCTTCTTTCAACTGGACCCCTTAAGGAGGCTTTAATATAGATTTCCACAATAGGATGAAGATTTTCAAGTAGACATAATGAGGCAAGCGAGTACTACTTTAACTACAGTGGAGTATAATCATTTGATAAGACTTTGAAACGTTACAAGGTCTAGGACAAAAAGATCAGTTTCAGTTCCATCATATCAAAATTGAAACCTAATTATTAGAAGTACTACAAAGACAAAAAATGTTTATTGCTACTTTCATTCATCTATAATTTCATCATCTAAGATAAACACATAAAGATAATTTAATCTACCAATGTCATGAATGGCAAAAAATGAATTTCCAGTTGTCCTCTCAATAGTTTGTTGCATTAATGTATTCTTTCAAAATCTCACCTTACTTTAAATGAGAGACAAAGAAGGGAAAAGAAAAAAACATAGATGACAGCACCCTGTGATCTATTTCTTGCACACACACAAATTTTATATATTACATAGATCAGGAAATGTTTTCAAAACAAAAAGGAGAATGAAAAAAAAAAATCTGCAGCCATCAGCCTTCAGAAGAAGAGCAATTCAAATTCTATGAAAATGATATATTCACATGAAGACACCAGTTATAAAAAGTATAAAATTAGAAACTGTGTACGTAGCAAGGACATACCACTACTGAGAAAAAGCTTTTAACTACTGCTTCATGATTCTGTTGGGCTAAAGTATGTAAGTTTGTGAAGAAGCTTGGTAGGTCAAGTTGACAGTCGGACTTGAGGTCTTCTCCAAACTTGTTTTGATTCTATGACTTAATGATAGAAAACTAAAATGTCATTAATCACACCAGGATAACAATTTATCTACCATGATCAAAGGAGTAAGATTTTTTTAAGTTAAATAGTGATTCAAGACTATATTACTCGCATCACTCGATTAAATACTTCAGAAGATTTTTCAATAATACGCTAAAAAAATGAATGCCTTCAACCGGTTGAATTATCTCAGTACAAATAAGGTTAAATTATCTTTCAGTAGTAAATGACTATATGTATCTCATCTACTATGTGAAGAATATGAACTAATATTCACAGTCATTTTGACGAGGCTCCTAGGCATGTAAGATAAACTGTTGCTATCTGTACTTCACAGAATACAATTTCTTGTGTTATTACTGTCAAAGCTGACACTTTCATAAGCAATACATTTGCATATTAACTACAAAAATAATATCTTTTCTCCTAAGATGAACAAAGAACAAATCCAGAAAGACAAAATAATTGAGAAGGCTTTTCATTACTTTGCTCTCTAAGCCTGCTGGGTCCAAATCACCAAGAACACTCCACAAATTCAGAAAACAGTCCAGTGGCACCTCAGTAACTGGATGAGGCAAGGTTAGAATGCTACCACCACTGTTTATAGCTTTTATGTACAGCACTAGTCTCTGACATCAAGTTTCACAATCCCATCAATGATACACTATTGGAAACTACATGAAACCATTTTATTCTGATGTGGTTCAGCTGCCACAATCACCTAAAAAGTACCTTCCATTCTTTACACCACTTAATTCTTCCCATTGTATTGCTAAGCTCTCCTTCCTCTGGCTGCATCTCTTCCTTGGTACTATTTACATTTCCAGCCTCCCTCCCTGCTTAAAGATGGCAACTATATTTGACACAATTTCAGATTTCTGATCGGTTTCAATTTGAGCTTGCAAAATTGATCTTCAAACTCAGACAGCAGTCTCATGGAGGTGTATGCTACAAGTCTAAAAGCAGTTACAGCAGGAAATCTTCCTTAAAAGTACACTCAAGTCTGGCAAGCTTCTTCTGCAGGTGTTTTATTTCAGGTAAGGATAGGGTAGAAACACAGAAATAGCCATGCACTGCTGTTTAATAAGTATGATGTGCATATGAGCACTAGAAACATTACAAATTACATCTACAGCAACGACAGCCTAATAATAATAATAATACTGCTTTGCAGTTCGGAAGTATCTCAAGTGCAGGAGTCAAATAGATGGTGCCACGCTCTTTTCAAAGTGACAGGACAAGGGGAATAGGCACAAACAGGAAGTTCCATACAAACACAAGGAAGAACTTCTTTACTGTGTAGGTGACAGAGCACTGTAGCAGGCTTCCCAGAGAGGCTGTGGAGTCTCCGTCTCTTAGATTCAAGACCCATCTGGATGCTTTCCAGAGCAACCTACTGTGAGAACCCACTTTAACAAGGGAGGTAGGCCTTGATGGGTTCCCTAGCCCCCATGATTCTATGATTCTGAGAAGTGCACAGTTCTGCACCTAGTAAAGCACAGCCTCAGGCACCAGTACAGGCTTGAAGCCACCCAGACAGAAAACAGCTCTGCAGAGAAGGAACTGTGGGTCCTGGTGGACACCCATTTGATCATAAGCCAGAAATATGCCCTTGAGGCAAACTGATAAAATAGCAGCACGAGGTAAATTTTATCAGCAGATCAAGGGAGATGACCTTTTCCCCATGGCAAAGCACTGATCGGTCCACATCTGTAGTGCTATGTCCGCTGCGTTACAGTTTCTCACAGAATCGCAGAATTATAGGGGTTGGAAGAGACCTCTGGAGATCATCTAGTTTTGGTAACTATTGACATAATAAATACTGTTATGCATTAAAGATAAAATAATTGGCTGTATTGCCTTTAGGATACTATATGTTGAGTCCTAATTTCTCCAGAGATGTTTTATTTTTGTTACTGCATTTGTCAGGATGGCAAATCTTTCCAAAACACTATTAAAGTACAAACCTAAACTTCGAATTGAAAATACAAATTTAGGTCATTCTGTTATGCTAAAATGAGACATCAAGTCACTAAAACTTTTCAGAACTCACAGAAAATTTTCAAATTTAAACATCAACTGTTTGAACAACTCTTCAGAGTTCAATATTTTTTCAAAATGTATAATTTCCAAATCACCCACAACTTCCGCCTTTCAATAAATATAAATCTGATGTTGAAAAGTTTTCTTAACTGTTCTATTTAAACGTAATACTAACCTGTTCTAGGATTCCTATTTTGCTGTCTTTATCTTGCAAAATTTCTAATATCTTTCTGTCCTTGACTTCAGCTTTCTGCTTTTCTCTAGAAACAAACAAAAAGACACTTTATTAGTCATAATTTGCAGTTAATCATTTGAATTTTTCATGTCCTGATAATGAATGTCATTTTAAAACACAGAAAATTAAATTATTTGAAGCTGACAGGCCTTGCAGAATTAATCAGAGAGCATATGGCAAGTGACAGCAAATTACATCTGTAAACAGCTAACACAACTTTATTCAGAAAGAAACTCAAGCAAGAGCTACTAAAACACATTTTAAAATAGCTAAAATTACCTATCTCCTTCCTCCCAACACACACAAAGCGTACTTGCCTTCAGATTGAGAAAACCGTTATCCCTTCCTTGGCAACACAGTGACATTAAGCTGTTCAGATTTGTGAAATCCTTCTTTGAACCAGACAGCATTTCTCTGCCTAAGAAAACCCTTTAGAACTTCATGGATGACTGTATTATCATTTACTATCTTACACAAGGGTATAATCTATAATTTTCACAGGACAAAAAAGGAAGGCTGAGAAGGTTGGTTAATCAGAATGAGCACAATCTCTGTAATGTGGTTTATAACTACAAGGCTACAATCGTGATCATGGTATTTCATAAAAAAATCATTTGATTAGTTATCAGCACTGTGTAGAACTGCCTCATCTCATTGTGATTCTTAACTATTTTATATGCTGTGCTTACTGGCTTCACTTTTAGGAAAAGTCATGGTGAGATAGTAGGAATATACAAATGCTCCTTATACAAGACATCTGTGACAGAAGATCTCAGAAAGGTACTGCTCTTTAAAAATAGCTAAATTCAGGCATCCCAACCCACCCATCACAGGTGACAAATAAGCAGAAATTCATTCAGATTATCTCTGTTCTCATTATAGAGTTAAACTTCCAAGATTTCTAAACTTCAGCTCTAAAGGTAAACTAAAGACACCCCTAGAAGCCAGAAGATCCTATTTGTGCATCCTATTTGTGCAACTTTTCCTCTATCAAACAGAAATCTTTCAGAGGCAGAAGGGATCTGTTCAAAAGTGGCTAACAATATGCAGTTGTGTGCAAAAGGCTTAATCTACTCAAGCAACACAGAACTTTGTACCATGGAAAATTAAAAATAGTATACATATGGTCATTTCTTTTTCTTCACTTTATCTGTGTATTCTATCAATGAACTAGAAGGCTAATGCATACTGTCCCAATAGGCTCTTTAATACCATGTATTTCTAAATAATTTCTATGACCCTTAAAATATCTAGTCTGAACTTGAGTAAAAAAAGAACTAAGTAATATACTATAGAATTTACTGCAAGGTTTTTGGGGCCTGAGATCTCAACTCGGGACTGAGATCTCAAGGCCTCATAGCTGTGAGTAGTAAAATGCAAGGGCTATTCTGAAAGTAATGCCTTCAGTTTTGTTATGTTACATCAAAACTTTTGAGGCAGATGTAAGTACAGCAGAATAGACTGGACCTTCCCACCGATATTCTGTTACATGTTTTTGCTGTGTGACAGATGTCAGCACAGGGGCATTCTGAAAAAACAGAAGTGAGTATGAAGCAAAAGTGTAGAACTGAATTCCTCTATGCAGATAAAAGTTACAGCCATTGGCACCCACTGGCGATTGCTGAGCATTTATGGAGATGGATGTGTGCATTGTGAGGCAGCGGGTGGCTTTCTTCAGTAGTGGCAACAGCAACATGAAAGACAACCATGTTCTGGACAACCATGGCACAAAATAAGAGTGTCTCTACCAGCTCATTCAACCAAATAGATACACTGAGCTGACAGAACTGTGTAAAGCACTGAATATAGCTTTCAATGCATTGAAAACAATAGTAGCAGTGCTGGAATATCACAAAGTTTCTATCAGGCAGATTGCAGAAATGCTAAACAGGAACAGAAAAGAAAGAATGCGTGCAAGCCCGTCATGAACTAATACAAAACTGAAAGTGACAGTTTCCTGGATTACATTATTACCAGTGATGAGACATGGTGTCACCACCATGGCAGTCCATATAGTGGTGACATATGAATTCTCCTTCAAAGTAAAAGTTTAATACACATCTCTGAGTAGGTAAAGTAATGTGCACTGTCTTCAAGGACAGGAAAGGGGTGATCCTTCTGGATTTTCTGGATCATGGACAATCCATCAACTCTAATCACTGCATCGCAACACTGCCTAAGCTGAAGGCTCAAACTTCTTGAGTGAGGCCAGAAAACAAGACAACCTTCATCTTGCAGCATGGTAATGCCAGAACTCATATCAGTTTGAAGATCATTGAGCACACTGGCAATCTTGGCTGGACTATCCTACCACATCAATCATATAGTCCAGATTTGGCACCTTCTGACTTCCATCTGTTCAGGCCAATGACAGATAGACTACATGGGCAGTACTTTCCTAGCAGCACCACCACCACAGCAGCTGTAAAACAGAGGATCACTTCCAGTGGTGCAGACCTTTACAGGTGTGACATGCAGGCTCTTGTTCACTGCTGGTGAAAATGCATAGATAATGGTGGTGACTACGTTGAAAAACAGCATTTTGTAGTTGAAAATTTGCACCAGAAAACATTACTTTGCAGTTTTAATTTCCATGGAAATAATCTAGGAGGCATTACTTCCAGAGAGACCTACTGACAGTTTTTCATCTGTACCAAGCTGCCTCCAATCACAGAAATCCATCCTATTGGGATGCCTATTCATTAGCTCATCCATCCCAACGGTTACAGTGTGATGCCTTTTGAAGAAAAAACTAGGGACAAACACACTGGATGAGAAAAATCTGAATAAATAAGTCTCAAAGTATACAACACACAGTTAAACTACCCTGTCTTGCTACTAACAATTAACTATAAGCACTGATTTTGAGTGAGATTGAGTTAACTTTCTTCTTAGCAGCTCATGCGGCACTGTTTTGGATTTTTTTCTTGGTTTAACTGATGCAGGGTATTGCTTACACAGTGAAGGACTCTTCTGCTTCTTACACTGCCACACCAATAATGGAGATGCAAAAGGATCAAGAATGGGACTCGCCAGAAATCTTGACCCAAACTGACACAAGGCTATCCCATACCATATGATGTCAAGCTCAGGACTAAGAGCCAGGAGAAAGACACAAGAAGACATTCAGAGTTGTTGTTCTTTATTACTTGTGATTCTTAATAGGGAAGACAAACTTTCCAGGAAATGACTGAGTATCTGCTTGCCAATGGAAAGTACTCAATGAATTCTTCATTGTTATTTGCTTGCCCACAGTTTTTGCCTTACCTATTAAACTGCCTTTGCCTCAACCCATGAGTTTCCTCACTTTTACTCTTGATTCTCTTCTCTTGCTGAAGGGGAGTGAGCAAGCAGTTCAGCTGCCCATCAAGGTTAAATCGTAACACCAAGATTCAAAAACTCAATTTCTCATTCAGGTTTCAAAAACAACAAAAGAATTTCTGAAAGGTTTATAAACCTCTACAGGTCATTATCTGCAAAACCACTTCAAAATGAGGTATTAATAAGAAAAACCTCAAGAGATTGGAGTTTGCATGCTCCTGAAACAGCTCTGTTGCTTGTGACAGGTACTAATCTAAAATCTCCACTGCTTCCTCATACTCAGCTTCTTTGCTTTGTGGTCCTTAATGGCTAACAGCTATTTTTTTCCAAAAATGTACCCGCGGCACACAAAATCCAAATACTTTGGGAGGTAGGTTCTCTCATCTACAAACTCATATGCAGTGATGAAGTGATTTACCCATCAAAGACCACATTAATGTAACTAAATTGTAGATACTATGGTACTCCATGTTTCTTCAATGATTAACTACAACTAGATAAGTTAAGAATTTAAGATGAGACAATTTTATAACATGTATAACCATTTCGCTTGATCCAAATTTAGGAAACAATATGAAGGCCTCTTGTATGAAGTTCATAGAATAGTAATGCATAGAGACAGAGTCAGCAAACGGCACCAAACAGAAATCCTAAAACACTGAATAACATTGCCTCCTGCTCTCAAAAGTATCTTGACTTCAATTGCTGACTGAAACATCAGATCTACTGTTCCAACAGCAGTCTATTTTTGTCCCCATTTTACTTCAGTTCTTTTTATTTTGAATTTTTAAATCAAACCATTGCTCTTAGTACTCTTACATCATTTACCATCCACAATCTGTTACTGCCTTCCCAACTACTCTATCCACTACTCTCTCAGAAAGTCAGCTTTTTATAAAACTAAGCCACATTAAACACAAACACTGGATAATGAATTCACCTCTTAACTCAGCCACGCAATCATCATTTCAAAATATATTAAACTTGTTTTCTAATGGATTAATTGATCTGAAACTCTGATGGGTCAAGGCAGATTTCTCAAAGCAAGCTTCAAAAGAATTCCACAGGTGTATTTTCATTTTTCTCATTTTAAGAGAGTAGGGAAAAAAAAATGAATAAACAAGCCAAGAACAAAGCAAAAGAACAAACTTGTCTTGAGATCTGAAAAACAGTAGGCTAATTCTGACATTTTATCAGCAGTCAAAAATTTATAGAGTCCTGCAAATTCAGGACAAAGCTGTACCAAATCAGTTTATAGAAATAAAGTATTCAACCGGAGAGAAAGAAAAAAAAAAAGTATCCAAGAAAAAATGTGCTCATATTTGTAAACACACACAAATGACCCAGTTCTTCAAAGTATATTTCAAATTAAACTCAGTACTTTATCTAGTGGATGCTCAAACAGCCCTTTGAACAGACCGATCAAGGAACAATGTTTGTAATTACAGATCCATCATCATCATCATCATAAATGGAAAAAACCTAATTTAAATTTATGTCGTTTGTTTTTTGGCTATATAGGGTGGTTGTTTGTTTTTTTTTGCACACATCTCTAGAAAAGAAAAAGTAATAATAGTTTTTAGAATGTATGTACACAATGGATGCCTTCAGAAGACTAAAGCTTAAACTGAAATCTCCTATGGAACTTCATCAGGAGCTCCTCCTGGTGGCACAGAATAATTTCCAGTGTTCATTACAGTATGGTTCCCAACAGACCCTCAAGGTAATATGACTGAAACTTGCACATCATACTTATATTTGTTTTTGTGCATTAAAATGATAGTAGACGAGAACTGAGATAACATCCTCCTACTTTTTAGAAATATGCAGAAAAATCTTCTACTGACTTTATTAATTGAGAAGTTATATATTTCTAACATATTAAAAAAGGTCCACTGCAATATGGGTGAAAAAAAAAATAAAAAAATCAGGCACTGTCAAGAAGCTGATGATGATCAATGACTGAGACAAACTCCTGTTTAGCTAATTAGAACCACTGATGAGCAATAATGATGTGAGCTAAGAATATTTCCAGACTTCTCTAGGATGAAAAATGGAATGAAAGAGAGGCTGTCAATTTGTACAAGTTTTAAGCTCCAATCAGTTTTCCCATGAGTACTACCTATTTTAAATGTTTAACACAGCTGCATTTAGCTACACGGACTATCTAGATTCAATTTTCCACAAAAAAGAAGAAACTGAGGAAACACTCTAACATTTTTCCTGTTATGATTTTTTCCAGTGTTACATGATACATTTACATAACAGGACTGAGCAATATTTTCAAGGTTTGGACTGTTATTAATGACTTGTCAAAAATGAAACATTAAACTATAAGGAAACAGTTATGAATGAGGTGTGAAAGCAGAATAAGGAGTACAAAAATGTCAAGATTGTCAAAATTAAGAAGTTCAGGGAAGTTTACAAGACACCATGCTTCAACAAAAATATAACGGGAAGAGAGGCATCTTCTATGCTAACATAGATCTTAATCAGCCAATTAATCATTTGTCCAGAAAAAAAATTATATATAATTATGCCATTCCTATATCAACTCTATGAAAATAACTAACAAAAAATGGAATTATGGTTCACAGGTTTCATGAAGTATCTCCTTTTGGTTTTATAATTAGCAGGATTTAAAAAAAAAAAAGCTAACACTTTTCAGACTTCACTACACATATTCAGGAAATTTATGCTTATCCTGCAAACTTTGAGAAACACGATAGAGGAACAAACAATGCTATATCTTAGCAATATATATATTTTACCTATAACCAATACCAGCCAAAACAATCTGGAAATATTCTTATTTTTAAAGGTTATAATGAACTGCTTTGATGCACCATTCAATGCAATTATTATTTCTCCTGGTCTTTACATTTCCAATTGTTTGCAGACATTCTTAAGTGCATATAATCAATTTTGTTATTAAATAGAAAATGAACAGTCCATGCGCAAAATGAAGGTATACAGCACACACTGACAGTGCTACTGTGAATATGGCATCAACACTGTAGCTTTCTGTGTACAGTTACATCCATGAGGCTGCAAAATTTGCAGTTAGAAGAAACAGGGCCTATGCCACAAAATTTCAACTAGAAATGTTAGTGTGCTGGTGCACTGACTGAGACAAGAAAACAGAGCTATGTAGCTTTTATTTAATGTACTGCTTAATCTCACTTCAGACCTTATAAGATTCTCACGCTTATTAATATTTTTAATTGACAATTCTTTTTTTTTCTTCTAGTTTTAACACTTACAGATAGTGCAAAAGATTTAGAGCACACAAAGTAAAAAACAAAAACAAACAAACAAAAAAACACCAAACCCAACCTAAAATTGATAGCACATATATCTGCTGTACTCTAAGAAAGGATGTATTTTCTGAATCAAAACTGCCTAAGCCTATATTCATTTCTTCACAAAAATAATGTAAGCTCTAATTATAAACAAATTGTAAAATGAAATTATTTCCTTAGTAAATTATTTATGAAGCTGTATTTGTTACCAGTATTCTGTTATATCATACACATCAAAATGAAAAAGCAACATTAAAGAAATGTAATTTCTTGCATTTCTAAATTAATTCACTAGATGATTTATCAATGTTTCATACTTTAAGCAATAGAATACTAAAATTATTTTTACACCAAAGTGGTAAAGAAAATAAAGTGACATTTTTCCCTAATAATTTTGCAAACATTTTTCATCTAAAATACACAACCCTCTTACAGTGTTTAAAATATCAGCACTTCAGAACAGACTGCTTTAACATCTGCACATCACCAGGGTTTCCCCCAGGGATTTTTAAATGATGCCTGCCTGTGCTGAATAAAGTGCTAACTTGCACCTTGCATTTCAAACTGTGTCCTGAGCAGCCATCCAGTTGGTACAACACCAGCTGAATTCCCAGAGGCCACTGTTCAATCAGGCTTGACTGCAATTATCATGTCAATATTTTGTGCTCCGATATGCAGATATGCACACATGCAAGCTGCATAATACTTTCTTCTCCATGGAATGTTGACTTATGTTCAATGTTCTGAGAATTTTTAATGAAATAGAATATTAAACTTTCATCAACTGTAGACAATCACAATTATTTGACCTTAGATAGAAAGGTTGTACCCTTATGCTCTATTATTCCATCCACTTTATTGAGTGATAATAACCAGGGAGTCCACTTTATTTTAAACTCAATGACAAAATAGTAACAGCCTTCAAGAACGTGTCAGAACTTCTTTACTTCCTAGTTTTGGCATTCTTTTGCCCACTAATGTGTACAGGAGTAAAATAAGCAGTTTAAGAAAATTTCTGCAAGTTGTTCACCACTCCTTCAAAAGATGCAAGTTAACTTTCGTAAATTATTTTTCATAGAATCATAGAATCACCAAGGTCAGAAAAGACCTACAAGAGTATCCAGTCCAACTGTCCACCAATCACCAGTAGTTCTCTCTAAATCATGTCCCTCAACACAGTGTCTAAACATTCCCTGAATACACCTCCAGGGGTGGTGACTCCACCACCTCCCTGGGCAGCCCATTCCAGCTGCTTACCACTCTTACACAGAAGTATCTCCTAACATCCAGTCTGAATTTCCCATGTTGCAACTTGAAGCCATTCCCTCTTGTCGTATCACTAATTTCAAGAGTGAAGAGGCTGACCCCCAGCTCACCACAACTTCCCTTCAGGCAGTTATTCAGAGCAATAAGGTCTCCCCTGAGCCTCCTCTTCCCCAGGCTGAACAATCTCAGTTCCCTCAACCATTCCCTACAGGGCCTGAGCTACAGACCCCTCATAGCTTGGTTGCCCTTCTCTGGACATGCTCCAGAGCCTCAATGTCTTTCTTGCAGTCAGGAGCCCAAAACTGAACACAGTACTTGAGGTGTGGCCTCACCAGTGCTGAGTACAAGGGGACAATTACTTCCCTGCTCCTGCTGGCAACGCTGTTTCTGACACAAACCAGGACAGCATTGGCCTTTTTGGCCACTTGGGCACACTGCTGGCTCATGTTCAGCTAATCATTAACCAATAATCCCAGGTCCACTTCCTCTACACAGTCTTCCAGACACTCTGCCCCAAACCTGAAGCGTTGCCTGGTGTTGTTGTGACCAAAGTGCAGGACCTGGAAAATTAACAATTTCAGTTAACATCAATTTATATTTGCTCATATTTACAAAGCATTACCTAACCTTTCTGCATAGAAAGTACTCACCATTTTTAGTATATATACACGTTATAAGGACTCTATACCAACCTTATTTTTCATGTTTCTTCAATATTTTCCGATCCACTGAATGCAGCAAAATGTAGCCTAAGTTCCTTTGATAACCTTTCCAAAAATTTCTATGGTTATTTCTTATCATTTCATCTTCAGCCCTATTTTCTTCTATTTGTACATATTTAGAAAGATGTAACATACCAGCAAGAGCAACAAAATTCTAACCACATCTGGCGCCATAAAGTTAGACTTCCATAATGGCCTCAAATGTTATATTCATTCCTAAACATCACTGAAGTCTTGAAGACACCACACTAGGAATAGGTGTGGAAAAAATATATCTAAGGCAAGTTTGCCTCAAGAACCTAGTTGCAAAGTTACCATCTAACTAATACACTCTCCATCAACATCTACCAAGTTACACATCACTGCCACAATTCTGACGCCACCTTTGAGAAGAAAGGGAGTCAGCTGACCTAAAAGAAAATCTGAATCAGTTGACCAAGATTTCACACACCGTGACAGACAAGAGATCTCTGAAAGATTACCACAATGTTTTAAACCATTTGATACTCTTACTTGATCTTCAAGTCTGATTTTATACAAGTATTTACCTGCAAAAGGTACTGTTAAGCACCCATTTAAAAAAAAAATTGTAATAAAAAAGTGATTATTTCAAAAGGCAGCAAGCTAGAAATAGCATGCCCTTTATGTAATATCAAGATCAATAGTATTTAAAGTAGCTGGAAAGTATACTAACATGAGATGTACTTCTACAATGGCCTGTTTGAAAATACCTGGAGGCTTTTACATATCCCCAAGGCATTTCTCATTTGCACAGTAAAGATAATTTTTTGTTTATATCTGAATATTAAAATGGGAATATAGTTACAGTTATCCATCAGGAACTGCAAGGACTGCTGAAAAGTAGAATATCACTGGTGTATTGTAAGAATCAATAGCACAGACATAAAAAGACACCAGTTATATTTTTATAGTTTTATGGTAGGTGAACCATTTTAGGACCATGAAAGCACTTCAAGAAAGCACACAAATAATGGAAACCTACTGTTAATTCCCTGCTATATCTACCAAAGTATGCCTTTTGATTTTTTTTTTTTTTTTGTACATTTCGGAAAAGGATAATATAATGAATAGTTTAATGTTACAAATATAAATTAATGCTACTACTAAAATTCACTTGACTATGCAGCTAGTATTGCTGACATGATTACTAGAGTAGGCTGCCCCAAAAGTAAAGCAATCCTGTTTATTTGCATGGAAACTACAACAGACAGGAAGAGCACAACAGTGCTATTTGACAGAACAAATTCTCAACCACAAACAACTACTTGTCAACATAGTCACCACAAGCTATGCATTTTCACCACCAATGAACAAAAGCCTGCATGACGCACTGATAGCAATCTGCACCAGCAGAGGTTAACTACTGCTGCTGTCACCGCTGCTGAAATGCACCACCCACTATCTCAGTGTGCTCACATCCTCTGCTTGCGCTCCATAAACGCTGAGTAAGCATCGATGAACATCAGTGGATGCAATTCTTCCTGCATGGAGGAATTCAGTTCCACATCTTTGCTTCATATGCTCTTCTATATTGGACACAGTTCTGTCAGACTGCTCCCCTGCTGCCATCTGTCTTCAGCCTTTACTGCCACACCACCAACATTTACCTCAGTTGTCCAAGTTACCAAACCAGTTACCAATGCAATAAAATAGAAGGCATTACCTTTGGAACAGCCTGCATACATTACTTTTATGTTCTTACTCCTGTTACTGTAGTCTCCTGAAAGAAGTCTGGCTACTGATTTCACAAACTTGACAAATGAAATCCATGCAACAATATTGATGGGTTAACTACATGTAATCTAAGATATAGAAAGACTTCACTTTCTTAGAGTTCTGTTTCTTCCAGTAGGTAACTGGCTTAGTCATCAAGAACAGCAGTTTTGGAGCCATCGCGGCCTGAACTGGAGCAAACAACCTCAAGGTACAAGGTTTCTGGAATTTTCTTTTTCTGGGAAACACCAAGAAAGCAGAGCAACCCTACAGCAAGGGCAGCTCTCATGAGAGAGGCTGATGTGGTGTGGGAGTTGCCAGGGCAAATTAGGATCATACCCACATCCTTCAAAGAAGCTCAGGGAGAGCTGCTACCACAACCAAGCCCAAGACAGACAAACAAAGTGTGAGCGTCACATGTGGCAGTAAGTCACACAGCAGGGTGCTGAGGTTCTACAAGTTGCAGAAGTGAGGTGCACTCACTACAACTGACCCTCGAGGCAGAATGGTGAGCACTTGATGCCAAGCTAAGACTGCAGCTCTGGCAGGAGGGCATGCACCATCTACCCCAGTCATGACCAATGCCTCCATCCACACCAAGCTGAAGGAAGAAGCATCTGTGCAGGCCATGGTCTGCGGGAAGCACCTGGACCTTGCTCATTGAGCAGAGGAGAGCAGCAAACTCACCTGTGTAAGATGTGCCCAAGCGGAGACCTCCTGTGACAGATGCAGAAGACAGTCAAAAGGCCATATACTATCAGGGAGATGTAAATGGAGAGAGACAGCTGGATTCACATGCAATCTGCACTGAATCCACAGCCCAGGGCCAAACAGCCCCAGACTTCCCCACCAGCACATCCACCCAGAAGGGAAGACAACACTGATGAGAAATAGCAAACTGCCACAATGAATACTATCAAGAAGAAGCAGCCCTCATCAAAGCCCGAGGTGCCTCTGTAGAACCCCTTTATGGTTCTGGAGACTGAGAAGGAAAAATACACTGCAACAGGTAAATCATCAGAACTGAGTAAGGCAGCCAGACAAGCTCCCATTGCATAACAACTACCATTCTATGATTCTGATCTCAGACATTATATGATGAAACTGGTACTGAAAGCTTGTTGGTGATGGAATTTTTAATGCTCAAAATACACTGAAAAATGAAGTTATGCAAACATTTGCAGCATTCACATTACAATCCCAGGCAGAGACAGCAAAAGTTTTAAATCTATTTCATTCTGTTTTTATCTATTTCAAAATCACTTAACTCAGTGATCAATGGAAATCAGATGGGAAATTTTTACAACAGGATCAATCTTGTTCCTAATACACATGAGCTAAAGAGTTAAGCTGTTTTTTGTTGCTTTTTTTTTTTTTTTAAATCAGATATAATCAGAGAATCACAGGCAGAATATCTTGAGTTAGAAGGGATTGACAAGTATCATTGAGTCCACACCATGATGTTGTACTTAACATCTAAACTTACAAAACCACGTGAACACAGAAAAGGGTTTGAGCTGAGTGGTCTGCTACAGCAATCACTTCGTTTGTAACTGTTACTTAATAATCCCAACTCTCTCCCGTTTAAAACCACTTACCTTCACTAAATTAACAAAGAAAGCTGAAATCTCCTGACCAAACACTGTGCTGATTATAATTTCCTAGATATTTAATCAACATTTCTGAACCAAACTAAAGCGTCATGATACCACAACTGTACTCACTGCTATAAGGCAGGGAAGAAGACAAGCTTTTTTCTGAAAGAAGAGTATGAAGATCATGAAACAGAAGAGTGTGAAAACCTTTGGAACAGATTATGGAAAGCTATAACTGAAAAACTTAAGAGAATAGGCACGGCTGCGATTTGGTTGCGCAGTAGATTCACAAGTAAAACGAATCTTCAGATTCATTACAAAATAGTTCCAAAGAGGCAGTTAAATTTTTCTCAGGCAAAAGAGGAAACTACATTTAAAACAAACAAAAAAAAAAATTAAAAAAAAAACAACAACAATGTGCTATTGCTGAGTCTGTCAAATCAAAGCAAATGTAAAGTTCAGGTCACCATTAATGAAACTCCTATATACTGAATAGGTTCTATACAAAGCTATTCCAAAACTGCCTTTGGTAAAGATACCACCTGAAAAGGTGCTGGGGAACTGATTTCTTCCTTCTTAATCCCATAACTCCGAGAAACAGAAGAATGATACAAATCAGATGCATAGCCTTGACTTCATGTGATATGTTCTACATTAGTAGCCTTCTTCTGAAAGAAGAGAGGATACACAAAACTAAGCAAAAACCTTAATAAGAACATGTCATGCTTTCTTGTAACACTACCAGACACCAACTTCTTCATAAAAAGTACAAAGTACCTACACAGGACATATTACTTCTTTATATGAGATAGACATATATTACAGAAAAGATGTCTTCAGTGATCAAGCTTCATTATCTTAACTAAGCATCAAGTTGAAAGGTTACCACAAATATTTTCCACCCTAATAAAAAAATTCAGCATATTATCATGCTTATGGGCACCAAGGTAGCATCTAAGAGCCCCATGTTCATTGTGTCCATCAGGATAATACACAATCATTTCTTGCTCTAATTTAAAGTGAGGGTTAATAACAAAGCATGTTCCTTAACACAAAGATAAAAGAATTAGGAAGGAAGACTTGAATTTTATCAAGTATACAAAAACACAAATAATTCACTACATTTAACTTTGTTTAAATACATGCCAGTATTTCTGTTTTACTTTTTCTAATATCCCAGCATGTTTTAGGTACAATACAAACCAAGAATGAGTCTAAAAACCTCTCTAGTACACTAAGTTTTATTTCAATGAGCTTAAATTTTCCACATTTTTCTTCTGTCAATAAAATACTGCGAAGGCAAGTAATTGTTTTGTTTTCTGATGTCTGGAGAAAGAATAGTAACATTACCACCTCAATAATGTATGATGAAACAAATCAGTCAGAATAAATGTTTCAACATAGTGACAAACAGTAATTCATTCCTAAATCATCACACATTAAAATATCTTCCCAAATAAAAATGCATGAGCAACGCGAAAGTAGTATGTAAACACTGTCCTAATAACTAAGCTACTTCTCCTTAGCCAATAAATGTCCTAGAAATTAGCCGACACCATTGCAGATGATGGCATCTGAACACTGAGGTACGGCTGTTTCAACATAAACTGTATGTGCATGAAGTATCCATTTCTTTCCCTGGATATAAATGCTTCAGAATATGAGCTGTAATTATATGACTTTGTCATGTTTAAGGCACATTTTTTATTCTGTTATGCAAACAGAACGAACTTTACTCTCTATGGGACAACACTACAGCAAACATGCTCCTTGCTAAAGAACATAATGCTTTATTTTAAAATAGTTTTCAAATGAAATTTACTTTCTCTTACATTTTTTTTCCACAGGGATAGTCATGGCACCCTGAGACAGAACAGGAAATTATTCTGACCATAGAAGAATGAAGGGATTGAATTCTGACAGTCATATTACCATCTCACTTATATTTTTTTCTATCTTTGGCCTACAAATATCCTAAATTTGTAAATATTATCATTCTGAAAGAAACAGCTATATACTCTGCTGATTAAGATTTATAGCAGTCATTTGCTTTTAATTAGGTAATGTGAAAATATTGTAATAAATTAATATTCTCAGAAAAGGATACTTAAGCTGCATAGTAGTCATCTCTTCTCTTACCTTGTCTTAGCTTTCCACTTCCTTAACAGGTACATAATAAACTCAATCTGTAATTTATCTAACCACACATGATACCAGAAAATGCCTTTTACCACCTTCTGTTATTCCTTCAGAAAATCCAAATATGCAGTAAATCAATAATTTGAGAATTTAATTCAGACTTTGAAGTATAATTCATCCTTAAATCAAAGAAGAAACTAGCAACGTATTCTACTTTTGACAAAGTTCAACAATAGCTATCTATATATGTCTAATATACGTAACATGCTTTTTAAATTCTGCATTTTTTTCTCAATTAAAAACATGAATGTAGTAGTATCAGTAGCTTTGTTTATTTGTTTTTAAAAATATCATGTTAGATGTTTAAACTCACCTTTTCACAGCCAAACTGATAGCTTGTATAAGATCTGGATTTGAGACTTGGACACATTTCTGAGGAGACCACACCAATTCTTTGTCAGCCTTAAAAAGAGAAAAAAAAGACAAAAATAGAGTAAGCAATACGCTGGAACTCTTATAACCCAAAAGACAACTTGAGAATATACAGAAGACAACCATAAAAAAAACAACTGCATTTTAGTACGAATTCGCTGTCTTAAGAATATACATAATAGTTATCTCGAGTAAACAGTTTTAATGATGTAGAGTTTTTTGAACAAAAGGCTTATGATCAACTCTAAGAGAGCGTGCAACATGATTTACAGTAGCAAAAAATAACATTCAAACAATTGTATCAATTTCAAGAAATTCTACTAGGAGGACAAAAATGTCTATGATTAAATGTTGAGTTTACAGTACATACGGAACACAAACGTAAACATTAAATTCTGCTATTCATAGCTCTTAGACTTTCTTTCAAAGCAGATAGTGCATAAGTCTAAGAAATGTTCCAACTCGTACCATGTAAAAACTTCAGAAAAGATTATTAAATGAGAGAAAAAAATGCTTTGAAAAAAATGCAAAAAAAAAAAAAAAAAAAAAGAGTAATGAAGAAAGTTTGCGAGAGTCAAAGGTCAGCTGAAAGCTTTTCCAGATTTTTATTCTTCACTATGCATAACCTGTAATTTTGCTCTGGTGTATGTTTATTACATTACAGTAGTGTTATGGGAAGCACCAATATTGATGCAATTGAAAACTAAAATCATAATGTGCTAATTCTATAAATATAAGACATAAAATCAGCAATGTTGAAGTCAAGGAGAACAAAGCAAGAAAGCAAGGCATATCTATAAAGTGTGCACTGGATTAGTATCAAGTCTACTAAACAAAAGCTACCATCAAGGTAAAAATTAATAAATTGACACTGTCAAATTGACAGCTAGATTTAAAAAATCACAATACAACTTAGGGTACTTTTACTAGCTTTTAATCTTAAAAAAGTGGAAAGTACGTGAGAAAAACATGACATGAAAGGAAAATCACCACTCTAACGGCTATCAACTTCCCTGTTTCCATTTTCTTCCAAGTTTCCTGAACCTCAGAGCATAGTAAGATAAAGATTCCATTTGTTAGCCAGGAACTCTCTAAAATCATCTAGAATAGATAAATAAAACAGCATTTCTCCAAAAATAAAATAAAATAATCTCAACCCTTATTAACATCTAAAACAGAAGACTTGAGTTCCTGCCTTCACCTCCACCATTTGGCATCACAGGTTTCTCACTTAATATCCTCTTCAATCAGTTTCTCACTTTTTATGGACACGAACAGATTGCTCCTTCTCTCAGATTACCTTGTCGATGGCTAGACACAGCTAAAAGCAATGGTCATGTAAGACACACAATAGACTAATATAACTACAAGTTTGACCTCACAAGAGTTAATGAAAACCACACATTGTATGATTAAATTAGAGTCAGTCTCAGGAAGAGAAACTGCACTTTATACTTCTGCTATGTTTTCTTTCCATTTGTTCCCAATCAGCCTTTCCTTCTGGGAAGCAGACTTAAACTTTACAAGCAATATTAGTTCCAGCACATGACAGCCAGTCCAACATAATGTTTCTCTTCCTTCAGAACACGACAAGTATCTTCAACACAAAATCAAAAGACCTCTCTAAAGCCAAGAGAATTTCAATCAGGATTTATGAGTGTATTGAGTCTAAGTTATTAAATCAAGAATAATACCATAATAGACAAATAAAATTACAGATTTAAAAAAATTAATTATATAAGAATGTTATTGTAAATTCTTTCCTGGTGATTTATGAGGAAACCCTGAAAACGTTTTGTTAAAGTTCTGATGTGCCCTTCATTAGAATGGGGAAGGTGGGGGGAACATTTTGACTGCTTTTTCCAGAAAAATCCTCTTCTTTCATTTCTAGTTTATATGCATTTAAAGCCTTAAATATCATCAACATCTTCAAATACATAGAAAACTTTATGGAAATTTCTTGCATTAGCAAAGTGCTGATGGAAACCAGGAAAAATTACTCCAACTACTTTAAGAACACAAACCACTAATGAATCAGACTAAGCTGACTGTGTTAGTAAGTAAATAAAAGAAAGACTCTGGTCATAGAGTTCTAACAATTCAAGGCTATCACCAGACTGTATGCAAACTCAACTGCAGCATAAAGAAAATACAACAGTAACAATCTGTCTTTCACAAAACCAAACAAATTTAATGTAACTTTCTGTATAGAATATATAGAACTGAAAGTGCTGACAAGAGGACTTTATTTCTGGTATTTTAAATTAAAGGTAACAGGAAGAAATAGGACAGTAGCTATTCCGCTTGAAAAAAAAAAAAAAAAAAAAAAAAAAAAAAAAGAAATAAAAGCACCTGAAAGGGAGATGATCGTTCTGTGATTGAAGCTGATTACTGGTATAATGACAGTTGCATACAAGCAAACAGATACCTAACTAACAGGATGACAGTGCATTATGGCAGATGATGACATCAAAACTAGACCTGTATCATAAATTAGAACTCAAAAACAGTATCATAGTAATTGTGATCTGGCAAGGGCAGGTCCTGCAAAAACCTTACCATGTTATCTGAAAAGTCTTGGTATGTACAGTGACTTTCAAACAACCTATTGCTTCACAGACTGAAGCTGAATGAAAAAAAAACAAAAATGTTTTCCAGGCTTGTAAAAACTGCTGCAGGATTCCACAAAGCAGTAAGATCTAGAAAGAACATGGACTCGGTGAATTCTGAATGTTTAAGAATAGCTTGCATTTCTTTCTGGAGTCTGTCAAAGAATGAACACAAAGCCAAATAAAAACTCACTAAATAACAGCAACAGAACTGTGATTTGTTTTAAATTATTTAAGAGGACACTAAGTACGTCAGCGATTCTTACACTCTAAGTGGCATCAGTTCAAGTATAAAGAAATCTTTGAACCACAACATAGGAATGAACATCTAATAAGATATGTCTAACTACAATTTCAAAATACTTTTAATTCAAACCTCAGTTAATCAGCAACATGAAGAGCAGAGCTGAACTGATAAAAGTACTTGAACATTTTTATATCTTTCATACATGATTTAGTGTATTTTTGCACTGAACTACTTAAAATCACTAGCAAGTTAGTCTAGGGGTCAATAAGCCATTACAGCACATCTAATGAAGTACAAACAGTAGTCCATTGGCAAATGTTTAAAAATCTTCAGTCAAACAGACAAAATTATGGATGCTGATTTGTGAGCTCATGGGCTTTGTTCAATATAATTTTATCTGCTTTTATAAGAAACTAAATTTACTTATCACTGGGCTTCCTAAGATTTTGCCTTTACTGTTCTCTGTACATCAGTGTAGAAGCAACTGTTGTTTTCTATTCATTTGTTAGAGGAATAGAGACACTTAGGCTTCTGCATGACTCCAAGAAGTATTATCCACTGACATGAGATTCATCACAAGGTGAAGAGGTTGCCCTATGAGCTCCTGGAAGCTCTAAGAGAAGGAGACTCCACAGCCACTCTGGGCAGCCCGCTACTGCGCTCTGTCACCCACACAGTAAAGTTCTTCCTTGTGTTTGTATGGAACTGTTCGTGCCTGTTCTCTTTGTCCTGTCACTCTACACAACTGGAAAGAGCGTGGCACCACCTATTTGACTCCTGCTCTTGAGATACTTTTTAACTGTGATGCAGTTCCCTCAGTCCCTAGTCCCTCAGCCTTTCTGTGTTCAGGAGACACTCCTGGCTCATCATCAACTTTACAGATCTCCATTGCACTCAGTCTAGAACTTCTCTGTTTTTTCAGAACTGGGGAGCCCAGAACTGGACACAATACTCTACACGTAGCCTCAGCAGGGCACAGCTGAGGGGTGACCTGCTGGCCATGCTCTTTTCAGCGCACTCCAGTACACTACTGACCTCCTTCCTGGCCACAAGGGCAAACTGCTGGCTCATGGTCAACCTCCTGACCGCCAGAACACCAGGGTCCTTCTCCACAGAACTCCTTTCCAGAAGCCCCTAACCTCTACCAATGCGTGAAGTTCTTCTGCCACAGGTGTTGGCCTCCACACTTGTATAGTATGAGGAAAGGGAATTCCTCATAGTCTACCGGTGATTTCTCACTGAGTTTCCAACATGTACCAAGTCTCTGGCAAACTAATTTCTATATAAATCTTGATGTGGGACACAAAAACTGGCCTTTCAATAATATCAAAGATAGGAAGCTTCACCGTGACGAACAGTTAGTTGTTTTCTTACTGAGAACACCAACATTTAGGTGTGAACACTCTTTTCAATTAAATAAACAGTTCAGATTAACCTCAAATCATCTACAGCCATCTCACAGTTTACGTAAGAGCTGTTCAGGAAAGAGAAAATCAATTCCGACTTTCATTCATGTCAGTGAAATTGTTATTCGCTATATAACTAAGTTCTGCCACATTTCTATCTGTGCTGGAAGGACAGAAGCAGTAAATGAAGCAGGAGAGAAAAAAAACATCACCACCATAACTCATTCAGAAAATAAGAAAAAAAACACATTGCTATTTAGTTTCAATATGACCTTCTGGAAACACAAAGTAAACATCAAAGAAATAGCTAAACAGTAAAAGGCTAAATAGTGGCTAAATCAAAATCTATCAGAAATAACAACAACAAAAAACTTTCCAGGGAGCCTGGTAAGAAAATTACACTGGTTACCACAAATGTTGAACATTATAACAGTAATAATTAATTAACGCTGTTTAAATAACAATTCTTGTCATCAAAAATAAAGGTACAAGTGTTACGTGGAAAGTACTGTATCAAATATTCTAACCTGTGTGAACAAATGCTTTTTGTTGCATATTTGTGTTTCTGTAAATAGACGAACACAGCAACTTTCTCCCTAAATCAATCTTTCTGCTAAAACAATAAGGACAAAAGTTAAATAACTGTGCTTTCAATTACGTATTATCAGAAATAAAATAAAATGCTATCTACACTCAAAATCAATGAGCTTCATTTTACTGAATGTTAACGTGGAGATGTGCAAAATTTCCTCTTTATCACAATAAAACATTAGGAAAACATAACTCACTGTGCAATAAGTTACTATTAAATGTGATTTACTTGTCAAACCTTTTCATAGCTAAAACTGTTTCAAATAAATCTACAAGTTACTGTATTTTATGTTATAGAATATTAGTTAAAAAATATTAGTTTTAAGACAGAAAGATGTTTGAACAGTCTTAAAGCTCTTGGCACAATTAAAGGATTTGGTGAGGCAGTTCCCTGAATGGTCTTGAGAGCCAAACAATTTCTTCTGAAAAAAGGCTGCTTAGACAGTCTGAAGTTGGCACAGAAAAACACTACAGCTGTCAAGGCCTGGGATATATCAATCTTCAGCATACCCAAGGAATGTGCAGTCTACTCAAGTGTACATTAGCAGCTCAAGAGGTCAGTGAATGTACCTTGAACAGCTGAGAACTTCTGTACACAAGGCAGAATACAGATGTCATTTGAAAGTTATTGCAAATTGCTCATTAAAATTATGATTATCCACAACACATCTAATGTCAGATAAAAATGCTCATCCTGCCATGAGGTATGCCAGCTAGAACTACATACTAGAGAACTACAATGAAAAAACAGAGTACACTGAAAAGTGGGATTTTTCCTTGGTCCACGATGAAAGTAACCATAATCATAATACTGCAAGATGCATAGGAATAAACAGTAACTGTTCTTTGCAAAGCAAATTGGATTTTTTTTTCCCTTTTTCTTTTTATTTATTTTTTAATAATTTTTAACAGTAACAAGCTCAGAAACCAAACAATATATAAGCTGAACCACGGGCTAAATGGCATGAATTGCCACAGATTAAGTACTTGCTTACAAGTCACCAACTTACTAAACATTAACTTAATTCACCAGCAAAGAATCTCTCTGGCTTTTACACAGGGCAAGACAAGTATTCTCATTTCAACTCAGTTTCCCTCCTCTCCTCTTGGAAAAGAAACCTGAGCCTAAACATTGCCCTGGACATTTGATACCGTATTGATATTGGTATCAATACTACATGCGTTATTTGTCTGCTGGAAACTGAAAAGCAACCTCATCAGTTTTTAGTATTCTTACACTACTTTTACACTACTCAAGAATAATTAGCTGGCATTCTTTAAAAGTCATACCAAACTCACAAAAGAAAAAAGCTTTTAATTTAGCAGCGACAATACAAAAACATAAGCAGTATATTTTTGTTCATACAAACTATCATTTCAGACTTTGTGTATTAAAGTTACAGGTAGACTTATTTTTTCTCTATGCTTATACAGTAAACTGCACTTAAGAACAAAAGAATCTCCTATAGTATAAATCATACATCAAATGCCCTGACTATATTTTAGAGGCTTTTTTTTTTTGTATTTTGCTTTATTTCAGAATATGTTAACATTAGAAGCGTTCATACAATACTTCAATTTTTATAGCACTTTCGATAACTTAATAACTTAATGATAACTTAGTAAATAAGCATTGCATTACAAAAACAAAACAATGCAACCACAACACTCACACCTGAGTCTCCCCAGCCCCCAACAAGTGCTGAAAAGGACAAGTGCTTATTTAAAATTTTAAGTATCAGACTCTGGTCAGTATCCCCAAAAGGGGAAATGAAACATACAGCAGGACAGAGGGAGCTATTGTTTTACTGATGATTTTAGTAAGAAATCTTTAACAGCAGACAGTGACAATTTTTCAGTATCACAGTCACAAAGTCTGAGAAAGCAGATGTGGCATAAACATCTAAACACTTGCAAGAAAAAAGGCTGTTTTACACTTTCCTACCACCTAATATGTTTCTGATTAAAGAGCTTAAGCCTTTAATCAAGCCAATGGACACATTCTACGTGCAGGTGATAGACTTCTTGATGTCTCCTGAATTTAAAGGTACACTGCTCATATTACGTCAGTGCAAACTGTCTAAACCTTGCTGTGACAGTGTCTCTGTGATTTCCAGCCACATCCTCTAACCCTGAAAAAGTAGTATACTCTCTACAACTCACTCAGTCTTGCTAAATGATTACACAGTACAAAATAGCCTAATGCTCTGATCTTTGAGGCACTAAGCTTTTTAAGAACCGAAAAAGTCACTAGAATATGAAACTGGTCAGTACCTCACCAGAAAATAGTACTGCCTTACATACACTGGCTGCAAATAAGACATTAGCTTATTTTCAACTTCGCAAGAGTCACAAACACACAATACACACCACCACATCGAATTGTCTGACAGATCTGTAAGGAAATCGGTAACTTCAAAATACATGCCATCAGGAAAGAAGTGCATCTTTCTCTCCAGTTTCTTAATGCCCAAGTGCTAATGGTACAAAACCACCACGTAGTATTATTTATGACACTAGAAAAATAATTAGCTATGTTCTAGTCATAATGTAAATAATTTTATCTTGTTTTTGTTAGTACTTCTGGCCACAAAGAAAATGCCTTTCAGTCAAACATCGAAGAAGGATACCATTTTATTTATACATTCACTGCTATTTATTGCTATGTTGATGAGCTAAGCAAAAGGAGTGCAAATGACACACCAAAAGATGCTATCATTACACACAAACTCTTCAAATTGAAGTAATTCCACAGAATCAAGACCAGTTGAGACTGGAGGTGACTTCTGGAAGCTATCCAGTCTGAAACCTCAGCTCAAGCAGGGACACCCACAGCACACTGTCTAGGATCGTTTCCAGATAGCTTCTACAGATCTCCAGGGAGGATACTTCACAGCCTCTCTGGGCAACACCACCACTGCCAGTACTCAGACACTGACACAGTGAAAAAGTGTTTCTTGCTATTCAAAGGAACCAAGATTCACAGTTCCTTTTCTGCAGAACTGCTTTCTGTCAGGCCTACATCTTATCCTGGTGTCTGGAGTTGTTCCTCACCAGTCCAGGGCTCTGAACGTCCATTCATCTATTTCTCCACTGCCCAACTGATAAATGGCAGCAGAACCCTCTCCTGTATCAGTCACTGTTCCCATCTCCATGTCATCATCAAACTTGCTGAGGTAATGATCTGCCTCATCATTCAGACTGTCATGTGGACCTCCTTCCTGCCCTTCCTGAAGACAGGAGACATATTAGCTTTCCTCCATGCTTCAAACACTCATCCTAGTTGTGATTGTTGCTCAAAGATCACCAAGTGTAGTCTTGCAAAGACAACAGCCAGCTCCCTCAGCACTCAGGGTGCAACCTCTGAGGGTCTAAGAACTTAAATACTTTCAGTATGCTTAAACATTCCCTTACTTTCTTCCACTAAGAGTAACTTAGTGTACACAAAGCGCACGCTTTCCTTTCTCCAGCCTTTCCCCCCAGTCTCTGTGACTCAGGACTCCTGAAAGCCAGTTTTGACAGTAAAGAGTGAGGCAAGGATGGTATTCAGTACCTCAACCTTTTCCTTGTCCTGTGTAACCAGGTGCCTCACACTGCTTGGGAAAGGGCCAACATCTTTCCTAGTGTTCCTTTTATCCTCCCAAATTGGCCACACTTGCTTCCACCTTGTGTGAGCTTCCTTTTTGCATTTGTATTGTATTCATCTTTGAGTTTGACAAGAGCTCCTTGTTCACCCATGCAGCCCTCCTGGCATTTTTGCCTGACTTCTCTTCTTGGGGTGGGACCTCTGCTGAGCTCGGAGGAGGTTATCCCTGAATATTAACCAGCTCTTCAGGCCTCCTTTTCCCCTGCATTGCTATTCCATGGGACTCTTCCAGGTAGAAATCTGAAGAGGACAAAGCCTATTCCACTGAAGTTCAGGCTGAGAGTTTGCTTTTTAGTCTCCGCACTGTCCACAGGATCCTTAACACCACAATGTCATGGCCACTGCAGCCAAGGCTGCTTCTGATCTTTAGATTAGGAAAAAAAAAAAACAACCATGAGGTCCAGCAAATGGTTTGAATGAAAGACACACAGGATGAAATGAAATACAGGTTTTGTATGTAACTGTTTTAAGTGCGAAAATATTGTGGGTTATTTTAAGAATTCAATTGTCATTTTGAGAACAGAGAATAATCATTAAGATTCAATGTTGTATTTAACACAGCGCTCTGGATTAATACAAAGCATTTCATAGTTCCAGTGGATTTCAAAACATGGGAATCCGCAAGCAGTTTTCATTTTACAGACCACATATCCATATAAATAGACATTTGGTACATTCAGTCTGAATTATCAAGGCTAATCAAGTGGAAGGTGGGTCCACCACATTAACTCGTGACTGAAATTACAGTTCTTTCCACCCAAGTCCTCTGATATTGAGGATAAGTTTAACACTGTGTGCAAATCTTTGAAGTTAGGAACTAAATAGTAACTGAAAGAGATGAAAAAGTATACGCAATAGCAACAAGGAATAAGATTATCTAAACTAAAATCTTTAAGAACTGTGAATGTCCTCCTGAATTAAAAAACAAACAAACAAACAAAAACAACCAAACAACCGACCTGCTTAAAAAAAATGCTCCTCAAGGTCAAATCTCAAAAGTTGTAGGACATGCAGAATTTGGTGTGTTACAGAACTGTGCTCAATACAGCTGGAAGAACTACAAGAGTCTACAACTTTACTACAAAGTAAAACATGACTTTCTTCATTGAGAAGCAGCAAAGATCTTCTGTTTCCATAGAAAGAACCTTTCTACTCATGACTGTCTCTGTACCAGATACTTGTTTCTTACTTACTCTAGGGACTAGTTGAAATACCATCTACAGACATGCTGTGAGTAGGTAATAAATGCAAATATACAATTTTTAGTAGGTCTCATTCTCGGTTCATCTTCATGGTTCTACATGAATATGAAATATTTCTCAGTACAAAAAAGTATAAGCAGTTTCATTCTTATTAGCTAGAAATTGTCAAAAAAACATATATATTAAACTTTGCTACTCAGTGACGATGTTTCTTTGTTTAGAATAAAGGATGAGGCCTTTATTAATAGCACCTATACCAATCAGACTCATGTGATTTAGACTCCTTATGGCAAAATGTAAGAAAACAACAACAGCAAACAAACAAACAAAAAAACAACACCCAAAACACTAAACAGCTGGCATCCCATGGTACCAATAAGTATGTGGTCTTGGCTTAATCACTAATAAAATAAATTACTATTTAATGAATGGAGGCATTAAACACTCTGCACCATTTTATATGAACAGTATATATGAATATCAACAATTAATACAGAAGAAAAACTAATGCACACAAATTCTCACAATGATAGTTCAGAAGCATTTTATTTTCAGTCACAAAGCCAGAAGAAGAAAAAAGAGCTTTACACTAAAAAAAACAAACAAACAAACAAAAAAAACCATCAGTAGGGAAGAAACATGGGATTTCTCTATAATATTCAGTATATTTAATAGTTTTCTTTAATAACTCCCAGCTATTAATTTAAATACTTTTAATATATACAATCAACACACATGTAAAATACCTACTCATATATTATGATAAGATACAACACTTTGGGTATTTTTTTAACCTATTTAATGTATTTTTCATATAAACTTCTAGATAAGGAATTGGCTAGTAACTACTTACAAGCCAGATGGCCATTATCATGACTTCTTTCAATATCCAGTGGTTGTCCAGATACTGATAAAGAAGGGCAGAATGCATCTGTTTTTCCAGGTAAAGGAAACTTCTTGATAATGAATAGGCTTGTTACAGCAATCCTATCTGTAGTCAGTAGCAGCGATATCAAACAGAATATTTTACATTCTTCCCTGACCCACAAATTGATCAAAACAAGTCCATCTGTCCACAGAAGTATTATTCTTCCGCAAACAGTATGAGATAGGGCATGAAGATCAGACCAGGTCTATGCGCAGGTTTCCAAGATAAACACGAAGCAAAACAAAACCAGTAGAAACTGTAGCTGCAGTCACTCCATCTTCCACAAACTAAGAGTCACTTTTCTTACTCCCTTTCTATCTAAAAACACAGATTCGCATAGTCCATAGTTACAAATGTCACCCAAATAACTGACAGTAAACAGAAGTAACATTAAAAGCAAGCATAGGAAGAGATTTCTTCCTCAATTTATATTTACCACCTTTTGACAGAAGCTGAATTCTACCTGCTAATCTGCAGCAGCAGACTATTTATACACAGATTACTAATGAAGTTGCTAATTTATAGCTAATGAGGACTTTCAAGTTTTGAACCTATAAACTGCGTTTACATTTAAATGTAAAACTATAAGCAACAGTATGGTTTCTTTGATCAAACACTATAGTGGGACAACTGTAACAAACTATGCAGGAAGTGCCATGTAGCACTCCCTCTTGAGAAATCTGTCCCTTAGCAACAGCTGTATACACCTTTAAACTCCTACTATAGCACAGGAGTCGGCTTTATAATCATCATCACTAGGAAAAACAAGTGAGCTAGAAAATACAATGAAAAAAGACGTGCCTAATACACCTTGCACATACAGCTTCAGAGAGAAGTTAACGAGCTCTTGGTTTCCACTGAATCATAGAGTTAAAAAGGAAGCGCAAACAGGAGAAGCCACACCTTATTTTAGCAGAAAGAATTGTAACATTACTTCCGTGGTAAAAGCTGCATCTAATAACATGGTGAAGGCCTTCTGCAATTAACACCCGCAGTACAAATATAAAGCAGGGCACGCACCTATTTCTTTCAACTCTGTATAACACTTCCAGCAACAGATAATACAACTGGATAGAGAAAATCTGGTCCCAAAAAACCATCTATTATACTGAAAGATAGGAAAGATTCTTTAAAATCCTGCATGGTAAGACTTCATCAAATCCTCTCTCTTTGTTCGGGGAATAGTGTCGATTAATAACATTATACAATTCAGCAGTTAAGAGACTGGGAACTAGGATAAAGCAGAAGATAAGCATTTGCTAAAGGATACACATCATTTACTACCAGGTGGCCCAGAAACTCTATAGACAGACTGAGATTCTACAAACCCATTATATTATTCCCCTTTAAAAAAAGGAGACATCACAATTTCCTTTACGACAAGTAACTGCATTTGCAAAAGGAAAACAAACAAACAACAACAACAACCAACACCAGCATTTTCAAGTGCTCAAAAAAAAAATACAAAACCACAAGGGAAAAGGAGAAGCAGAAAACACACACCAAATCATAAAACACCAATAAGAACCAAGAACTCCATGGAAGAATATGGACATAGCTGCTAAAGATTTTCCAAGGAAGGCTCTCAGGATATTTAGGGGATAGGTACATGTATATAACACCAAAACAGAATGCAGCAGTTACAGCAAGTAACAGAAACCAGATGTGTTAGAACTCACTGTCTGACCTCTCCCTTTTCACTGTTCCCCAACAACACAGAGCCAGACACCGAACTGGAACAGGGACCAAAAGAAAAGTATTCACGTCTCCCCCTCCACAATTCAAGTCACTCTCAAGTAAAATTAAGAGAAGAGGAGCACTGAAATTAAGAGATGTTAATTAACTGAGTACCAAAATAACTATACAATACTCTGCTGCTTCCCGAAGGGGAGAGGGACAGTCCCATGACCGCAGTTTTTATCTTTCCCTCTGAGCGGAAACACATAGAAATGCAAAGCATCACACAGTGCTCTGGGGAATGTAGTTCTTCTCTTCTGAGACAGGTACACCCATAGCTATCGATGATCCACAGAGCTGGAGCATTAACTCTTTAACTCCCAATACACTACATGATGTTATGATGTGGAATATCAATAATATAACAAAAATCATAAAACCATGACAAGATGAAGCAATCACTATTTTCCCGAACACCACAACACCAGAGACAAACACACTTAAATATTTCCTTTGTCAGCTTTATAAAAGTATCCACCACTGATGATTTGGGAGGTTGAGACTGCCTGCTTAACAGTCTTCTCATTTTTGCAGGTTCCATGTCAGAATGATAAAACAATCCGTTTTCAAAAAACAACTGGAACAGAATTGCTATGCTCAAGAATCCACTTATCATGATTCAAGTTCTCACAGCGTTGTTATGAAAACAAAGCACTGCAACTCTAATCTGAGAAGTTCTTGACTTAGCCACAGAACTTTAGCCTCAGAAAAATGAAGTAGGAAAAATAAGAAATCCTCAGAATATGATACTCAGCTCTGTATGTATGATTACATGGTGTGTTATCTTAAAAGGCAAAAAAAATACAATAAGGAAAAAAATCCTCTAATACAGCACTGCATCAAATAAGAAATAGTCAACCACTCCATGATCTTGTTGCAGAATACAGCAGCCAAAAGCAAGTAGATACCTCCAAAAGTAACACCTACTTACTTCCATGGAAACCACAGCTGATAAAAACAACAGACTAACATCCCTTGACAGTGGAAATTTGCAGCAGTAGAACACTATTTTCAACTCAGTCACCAATATTAGCTATGCATTTTCAGCAGTGATGAACAAGAGCTGGCATACCATGCTCAAAAACATCTGTATCAGTGGAGACCATCTACTGTTTCACAGCTGCTGTGATGGTGTCAGTGCTAGAAAAATACTGCCCATGCAGACTATCTTTCATTGCCCTGAACGAATGGAAGTCAGAAGGCACCAAATCCAGATTTTGTGGTAGAGATGGTAGGAAAGTCCAGCTAAGATTGGCAACGTGCTTCACAGTTTTCAAATTGATATGAGCCTGGCATTATCATCCTGCAAGAGAAACTTTTGTCTTCTCAGGTCTGACTCTGGGAATGTGAGACTTCAACTCAGACAGAGTCACAAGGTAGCAAAAAATCACAGAACTGTAGGGGTTGGAAGGGATCTCTAGAGATCACAGAGTCCAACCCCCTGCCAAAGCAGCTCCCTAGCCCAGGTTGCACAGGTAGGTGTCCAGGTGGGTCTGGAACATCTCCAGAGAAGGAGACTCCACCACCTCTCTGTGCAGCCTGTGCCAGTGCTCCCTCACCGCACTGTGAAGAAGATCCCACGCACATCAGTGCAGAACATCTTATGCCTGAGTTTGTGGCTGTTTCCTCTCATCCTGTCACCACACACTGCTGAGAAGAGTCCAGCCTTGTCCCTTTGCCTCCTGCTCCTTAGATATTGATCAACACGGATCAGATCCCCTCTTTTTTGTACCAGGGAGCCCAGAACTGGACACAGTACTCCAGGTGAGGCCTCACCAGGGCACAGTAGAGGAGGAGGATCACCTCCCTTGACCGGCTGGCCACACTCTTTATAATGCACCCCAGGATCCCATTGACCTTCTTGGCCATTGGGAACATGGATTTTCTTTCATCTCACTGCTACCACTGCTGAAACATACCACCCACCGATGTCAGTAGGTGCAATTCTTTCAGCGTGGAGGAATTCAATTCCACACCTTCACTTCAGATACATTCTTATGTCAGTTGCCATTTTGTCAGACGTGGTCCACCATCTGTTGCCTGATAACAGTATGTAATACAATAATGGTGAGTAGGTTCAACTTCTAACTGCCGTACCACCAATATCTGCCTCTGATATCACTGGGTAACATAATAAAATAGGAGGCATAACTTTTGGAGCGGCACTCAAATAACATAGGTTCAGTTAGCAAATGCGCAGATGGTCTTAGATCTGCCTCCTCTAAACTTCACCTGATGTTGCAGATCTTCATGCTGAGAAAGGGAAAGAGAATTATCGTTTAAAAAAGAGGATTCTAAACATCTCTTAAAGGACACTGAGAAATCCCCATATCATTGATTGTTTTGGATTGCTAAATGGCAGTTTTGCTGACAACTCCCTTTCCCCTTTATCCTTCAAGAGGGAAGATTCTCCAAGCCTTGATTCTACTTGTAACACGAGTTCAGCACCAGTTGGCCAGTCTACCAACGCTGCTTGGAGCAACAGCTTACAGTTCCAATATGGATGCTATTATCTATTCATAGCTACGAATACACATGCCCTGGACCTCACAGTCTTCACCGGAGTATGTTGCACGGTAAGATAGTGGTGACCTACCATGGAACAAGAGAGAAAGCAAGGCAAGCATCAGCTATCACCTTTCCCTATTCCTTATTCACCTGGCTTTGTGCGGTTCTCTAGCACGGCAGACTGCCACGACAAGACCTCCTCCTGCTACCATTTGCTTATTTTCATGAAATGCGGCAAGTACAAGTGATGAATGACCAAATGGTAACATGATGAGAGGATACCCGATAAGGCTGACAGTAAGGAAGGTGGAACTCTTCCAAGGACAGCCCCTACTATCAACAACACCACCTCCAAGGATGGGCTTGGGTGCACTCAACCACACTACAAGGTGGGGAAGAGATCAAGCGACCTCTCAAGATCTATATTTCTACAGTCCCCCTTGTTTGCTCATTTTTTCCAGGAGTTACACACCGCAGCTCACCTTGTTATCTTCACCGTGAGTTTCTCGAGGCAAAGAGAGACAGCACGCAGCAGGCAGCTCGGGGGCCCGAGCAACGCACCGGGGTCAAACCCGCTGCGGGACCCGGCCCCGCAGTACAGATGGGCTCTTCCCCACGCTCCCGAAGCCGCGTCCCGGCGGTACCGGCGCACCGGCAGCCCCCGGCCGCTCGGCCGCAGCCGCCCCTCAGCTCCACGCCCCGCTCTCAGGTACCTGGCAGCGGCTCAGCTCCTCAGCGAGGCCCCGCAGCTCTTCCTCCAGCACGGACACCCGCGATGCGGCCGCCTCCGGGCGCCCCTGTGCCATCGCCGGCGTCGCGCTGACCGCCTCCCGCGGGAGCAGACGGGCCCCACGGCGGCGGGGAGGGACGCGAAGAGCGCCCGCCCTCTCCTGAGGGAAAGACGAGAGAAGCGGCGCCGCGAACGGCGCGCAACGAAAACTTTCCCGTTCGGCCGGCACTCACCGGCCGCACGGGCGCCGGAAACCACGGCGAAGGACGCGGCACAATGACGTCAGCTCAACCGCTGCCCCAGCGAGGAGAGGGGGTGCGAGGGCGCGTTTGAATTCGCCCGCCCGAGCGGCGGCGCCGCACATGCGCCCTGCTGGCGCCTTCCCGCTCTGAGGGGGAGCGGTGCTCTCTCTCAGCGTCGGTTGGCGGGCGCTGCTTCAGCCCTTTGCGGCGTTTCGCCTTGGAGCGCGTCCTCTGCCCTTAGAAACGCAGAGTTGTCTCATCCAGCGACGCTGTTCCGTTGTTTGGTCTGCTTTTAGTCTGCTTGGAGACCTTGCAACTGGAAATTAAGGAAGCCGTGGAAGAGCCGTTGGGTCTTCTGAAGTGTTTGCGTGTGTGCACCTACATACGTGCACATGATTTAAGAACGGGGCGTGCAGAGTGTGTTGTTTTCAAATAAAGGACTAAATGGCGCTGCAAAAGCAAATCTTGCAATACTTTCCGCAGCCTGCATGGGCCCCATCCATTGCTTCGTGGTGTTTTTACCTAGTTTCTCCTATAGGCAATGAATCTGTTCAAATGAAAGAGCAGGAGACTGAACATGGTATGTCTCTAATTAGATGGCTAACAGCTGGCATGTGTACCATTGTTCCTCATGGTTGGACCTGGTGATCTTGAAGGTCTTTTCCAGCCCAAATGCTAATGTGATTCTGTGAAACGGTAGACTCAGGAAAAGCTACAATTTCTCCCTAAGAGGTGAGGAAGGAAGTCAAAACATAAGTTCAGGATGCTTCTGAGCCTGGAAGTGAGCACTGACTCAGTTGCATTTCAGCAGTGTCACTGCTTTGCTCTGGGGCTGCATTGTTGCACCTAAGAAGCATCCTTTCATTCCCCATCTGTCATCATTTCTGCACAGGTATCAGAAAAGTTGTCCGGAGTGTATACTGTGGCAAAAAATTGAAATTCTGAGCAAGAGTACATGCAGGCAAGTGAGGGAGTTTTATACATCACATAAGTTATGTATTAAAATGTCCAGTCCTCCCTCCAGTGGACCTGACAAAAGAATCTAGTGTCCTTGGTGATGGCTTTGCTTGTTGAAGTTGGGTTTTGAAGCATGTTGAGCTCTTAAGTCTCCTCTTAGAAGGTTAAAAAGTAACTATTCAAAATATTTATTTTACATAGTTAATGCATATAGGCTTACGATTCTCTCTATATAAAAGTGTATTGAAGTATCATCTCTACATGTGTTTCTCTAGGTAGATGTTGCATTCAGCAATTATCTGATCAATAAAATGTCTCTCTGTAGAACATATGCTTTTCTACTTTTTTATCGTTGATCATTGTTCCTTGTAGATTGTATAACCTCAACATGTTTGTGTTCTTACGCCTTCAATTATTTTCTACGTTAATGATCATTTAATAATAACCATGTCAATGGTTTACCGGGCTGGATCGGCCCGGTTCCGTGACGATCGGTGCGGGGGACCCACGGACCCACGCCCCAGGAAAGGGCAAGGAAAAAGGGAAAAGGGAAAAGGGAGATGGGCCTAGAAACAAAACAGCGGCAACGATCTGAGGAGGAAAGCTAATTTACTAAATAAGATATTAGAAAGTAAAATAACACAATATAATACAATATAATTGGAATTGAGGCTAATAAATCAAATAAAATGAGCAAGAGAGAGTGTCCGATAAACCAAAGGCCTTACGCTAACGCTGAAGGCGAGACGGCAGCGAGCACCCACTGCTGAGTCGATCCCGAAGGAAAGAGAGAGTCCCGTGACCGCTGAGGGTTTTTATCTGTTCCCTCTGAGCGGAGAACACATAAAAATACAAAGCATCGCAAAGTCCTCTGGGGAATGTAGTTCCTCTTCTCTTCTGAGACAGGTATACCTGGAATTATCAATGATCTATGGAGCTGGAGTATTAGCTCTTTAACTCTTAATGCAATACATGATGTTATGATGTGGAATACCAGTACCAAAAAATCATAAAACCATGACAAACCATTTAATAATGACCATGCTTCCTTAATTTTAATGTGCTTGTTTTTACTTCTCCTTTTTTAATTTTTTTTCCCTTAATTTCTCCAATCACCATTTCACAGTCATCATTTTTTCCACATCCCTGCCTTTTAATAACTATTTTTTTTAAATTCACCACTTTTCATGTTTTCCTGATGTTTGTATCATTGTTCCCTTGACCACATATTCCCTATTACACTTGGGCAACAAGAAGCCAGCCTTCCTTACAAAACAGTATACTTGGGTTAGCTGCTACACAAGTATAATGACTAAATAGGATCTTAAAAGATTTTCCAAGTACAAAGTCATTTAGAGGTTACTAAAAAGATTCAAGGATTACAGCTTGACATAGCACAAAAGGCCACAATTCATGAAGCTCTATAATTTAAAGTAGAAGTTTCTGCATATTCCATTAGTGTAAACACAACATACTACCACATTAAGTACACAACCAACACTTTTCTGTAGCCAGAAACTTATTTTATAGACATGTTTTTTCTTTACAGTTAAATCATCTTCAGATTTCTGTGTCATTTCAGAAGCTTGGCTCTCTATAATGTTTCAAGCAGTTAACCTTAAGAACGTATTCTTTTGCAAGACCTTAGTATATACAGATGACAAGCTTGGATGAACAGGGAGACCTTGCCTTATTGTGGAGCATTTTGTTCATCTTATTTCTCCTAAATCTTACAGTTTGGGGACACCATAATTGTAATTACAGCTATCAGTTAATGACAGTGTTAGGCAAAATTCTTCCAAGCCTAAGTGCCTCCCTCTGGATTGCATTTTTTTTTTTTTTCCTAATGAAAAAAAACATTTAGTTTGTACAGGCTCAACACACCAAATTTTCCTTGTATGTGACTGTTGAGTAAATGTGCAATTTTTAGTAACTTTCCCACTTGTAGAAGGTTTGTTAATAAATACAGTTGTACTACATGGTCTAAATCCAGTAGGGATTGTCACTTAAAGAGTCTGAAAAAGTTATGCAAGTGTGCCCCTACTTATTTTTGTGACAGGAAATAATTTGGTATGGTGTTTATGTTTGTTTTGCAGATGGGAAATTCTATGTCCTCCTTTGAAGTATGTTCATATAACAAATATGTTGCAATTGCTCTTGACCACATAATTTTTTTTTCCTGCTTGTCAGTTTGCTTTCTTTACCTGAACATAAAGTGTCATTACTGTTCTTATTTTCATTAAAAGTATTAAGCTGCTGCTTACTTTGCATACCTCCTAATAGAACACTGTAATTCATCACCAGTTTGACAGTAAAAAACATCATCAAAGAGGTCCTCTCTGGAAACTGATTCTCAGCTGTGGTAAGTAAGAGAAGCCAAGGTTGCTGAAAATATTTCTAATAGTTTTTGGCAGTGTCTTCAATATTTCAGTAATCTAGGTTTCTAAAGAACATATTACAGCATTGGAAATGTATTAGGTCAGGCTCTAAAAGTGGGCCCATGAGAACTGAAGGAACAAGACTAAGCAGAGGGTGTTGCACCAGGGTTTGGGGAATCCCAGATAATGTGTGCAGGTTGAGGGAAGAACTTGAGAGCAGGCCTGCAGAACAGGACTTGGGGTCCTGGTGGACAAAAGGCTGGATGTGAGTCAGAAGTGTGTGCTTGCAGCCTGGAATGCCAGTGACATCCTGAGCTGCGTGAGAAGGGTGCCAGCAGAGAGGGAGTTGATTGTACTCTACACGCACCTGAGTATTGCATACAGGCTGGGGCCCCCAGCATGGGAAGAATGTGGAGCTGCTGGAGAAGGGAGGGCCACAAAGATAATCACAGGGCTGCAACACATTCTTCCTATGAAGAAAAGTTGAGGTAGTGGGGCTTGCTTAGGAGAAGATAAGGGTCTGGGGAAACCTCATTGTGGCCTTCCAGTACTTGGAGAGAGCTCATAAGCCAGAAGGAGATTGACTTTTCACACAGTCTGATGGTAACACAACAAGGCAGAATGGCGTTACATTAAATGAAAGGAAAAATAGATCAGATGTTAGGAAAAACTTCTTTACTCAGAGGGTGGTGAGATGTTGGACCAGTTTGCTGTTTATGCCTCCCACATTTTGTCTAAAACAAAATAATAAGGCTTCCTGGGGAAGTTTGCTTTAATTTACTGCATACTTTGCTACACTAAGCCGTGACTATATGCTCAGTATTTGAACTGCAGAGAATTAGACAGTTTACATTCTCCAGGGTTACCGATTTATATTGCCCAAGGACTGTCTAGCACTGCATCAGAAGACTGTCTTCTACTTAGCTTTGCAAGTTTTCTCTTGTCCTTTAAATTAGGTCTTAGACTGTAGCACTGCATTCTTCAAGGCAAGGAACAACACAAAATTTTAACTTGCATTGCGGCATGTCATTGTTACGAAGCAGTAAGGAGGCAGTTTACAGTGTCCTGGATGTGGGGATGAAATGTGCCCCACCCCATAGCACCTGCCAGCTACCAGCAGCCTAGCGGGAGGGACTGACAGCTGGAGGTAATTAAGAGGAGGAAGCAGATCTCGGAGTTTGGCTGTCCTGGCAGAAGGAGATTTGTGTTGCAGTAAGATGAGGAGGTGGGTTTAGCTGAGTTTTGGGAGTTCATTGTCTCACTCTTAACGTGATTCTTAAGAAAATCAAGCCTGAGGAATGAGTGGAGTTTTGACCTTGTATGTGGTGTCATGGACTAACTGGGAGAGTCACCTAGTTATGGAAGGGTTGCATGGAAAACAGAAAGCTGAGTTCTATCACCCTGACCAGAGGGTGTAAAGAATACATGGCCACCCAGGCTCAAAGAGCAAGACATGATACCCTTCATAACCCAAGGAGTGGTTGCTGGAAGAGACAACATAGTCCATGACCACCCATGTGGAGTGTATACAGGACATGGATGAGACTCTCCCTAACCCTTGGGACGGCAGCTGGGAACATACACCTACACTTCCTTGCTCTTACCAGCCTGTTGCTTTCAGTCATATGAGTTGCAGACTTACGAAAGAGCCTCATAGTTGACCTCTTTTGAATGTTAAAGATCAGTTTTGTAGTAGTTTGTCATTTTTAATGTTGTACTGTGGTGAGCAGTGCACTGGAGGGTACTACTACTTTCCAGCCATGAACAGATTTAGACTATTTACTAGAATCAAGTAATAAAGTAAGATTTCTTAAATAATAAATTTAGATTTGATTTTAAAAATTGCTGCATTTTAAATGTTTATGGTTTTGGAATAACAGAATCTTGAACAGAAGTTTCAATTTGAAGATCTGGGGCAAGCTGCTAAGTTCATTTAATTTTAGACTACCTCCTTTTGAATAGTGAAGAGGTTAAGTTGTAGCCAGGTTAAGTCATCTACCCAAGAGTGAACAGCAGTAGCTTTGATAAAGCTACATTTATAAGACAGTACATAAATCAGTACCCAGAGATGTTTGTGCTCAGAAGAGAGCTAAGGCATATGGTGCTCAGATCTTTGTTTAACAATTCATACCATCTTAAAAAAAAGAAAAAAATTAAAGAAAACAAAAACAAATTGGAACAAAATATGAGCACTGTCAGTTTTGTTAAAAAACATTTGCAGAAATTAAAACACTTCCTTCAGTTTTATCGATCTACTTATATTATTATTCTTTGCCAGGTTCTAGCATTTTAAGAAAAGATATTTGCTCACTCTCTAAGATAAGGTTTTTTGGACATCACAGTATAATATCCTTTTTGCCTCTGTTATCTTTCTAGATTTCTCTACTTTGAATTCTAAGCAGAATGCATTTTTGTTTGTCTCAGTAGACCAAATGATTTAAGTAACAGTTATTTACTCTCACGTAAATGGACAATTCAGAAAGTATTTCAGATGAACAACCAGGATGTTATTATCTGTGTGCACTGTAGTAGTAGCTCAGAGTTACTGGGAGGCCACTTTGTGCTGCAGTATTTCAGCTGCTAATGCTGTTCCCAAAAACGGTGTTTGCTATAAATTCCCAGCCCAAGGGAGTACCAGATAGATACTGCACATTGCATTCTAGGGTGGTACTGCAGAGTCAGCCCAGCGTGAACTCTTCTTGCAGCCTGAGCTCCATCATCACAGTGGGACTCAACTGACTCAATCCAGTGAGATAGGCTTGTGTATTTTGGCAGCCATGAGAAGTTATAACTTTGAACTTTCCTTTCCTAATGTGGTTGAGTTTAGAGTAACAAAGTGAGACTCTGTCCCTGTTGATTTAAGTTTTTAGACACTTTTTACTGAACAGAACTTCCTCTAAAGACAGAAAGTATTTCAGAATAAATGCTACATAAGTACCTGTATTTTTAGATAAAAAGAAGTATTATAAATACAGTGCAGATCACAAGTGAAGTTATTTGGGATAAATTCAGAATCAAAAGATATTCACAGAAATAATTTTTTTTTTTAATACTGAGTTTCTGTAAAAGAGTTTGAATGTTTCGGTAGATTTTCCCCAGCAGGGGCACAAGATAAGAATTGATTTAAACATATAAAAGAAATTTAATTAAGTACGGAAATCAGACAGCAGATGTTGAAAACAGAGGTTTTCATGCTTATTCACTTGTGGAATGGACAGACACTGGTAAGATCATGTTCGGCTTTTACAAAAGGAAATAAGAGGAGAGTTCTTTCTACAGTTTATTTTTAATTCTGTTAGGAAGGTAAATAAATAACATTCTATTAGAGTGGTTTGCCAAAAATTATTACATTCCATTTGTTTTTTTTTTTTCATAAAATGAAATCTAATTATTGCCAGCTCTACAAGTTTCATTGCAAGCTCAGTGTTATTATTTCCCTTAAAACTGCTTTGATTATATAAGAATTTCTGAGTTGTTTCTTCTTTTGCTTTTAGCACATCTATCCCTCGTAGCGGTATAGAAATGTGACCCATGTGTGATCGCAGACATGAAAAAAATCTCCGTGTTTGGAGCATTTAGTATAGGTAACACTAGATACCTCTTGTAATCAACAGGAAAACACAATAGTTTGTTTTCACTACCCAATTAGTTGTAGGAAGATGCCAATGAAAATTAGAAGAAATAGGAAAGAACAGATATTTTTCCTTCATTAATTGTTATTGGAACTCTTAAACTGTATGATATACTGTAGCTATGAAAAATAAATGTATTGCTGAGACAGCAGTTATGTTCGATCCTGAGTGGAGCTACCCTGTCTTTACTCTCGGAATGAGATACAAGTATAAGAACAAGCAGTCTATACGTATAATATCATCTTGCAAACTAACTCTCTTTTTTCTTTATTCATAGTTAAGGCTTTGTATTTTTAGTGTCAGGTTGTCATCTGTCTCCTCTGACCAATCCTACATCCTGACCACACAGATCTGACCACATACTGTGTTTAGAAGTATGCTTAATGTGATCCTTGAGTTGCTCTGATCTTCTGCATGTACTTTCTGGCAGTATTTCACAATCCAGAAAATACCTGGCTACATTCAAGTCATTTATTTTCCCTAGAAATTCATTTCTCGGAGTCCAAGGCACCAATGAACAGAGTTTATTTAAATGTTTGTGTTTTCACAAACAGTTTCAGGATAATCTGGCAGCAGCAGGTTAAAATACAATCTTGACAAATCTTACGTGGGAATAGGAGCTTTCAGATGAGCAGAGATAAAATCAACTGGAGATGGTATCTTTTTAAAATGCTGTAGCATTATTTGCTAAATGGGGACAGTTTCGTGCACTCTAGAAATAAGCAAGAATATAACTTTGATTCTGTGACTTTCTGATATGTGTATAATTCTGATTAATAGATACAGGGAATTGTCATCTGGCATATCTGAAGGATCTATCACATTTAGTGCTAACTTCTTTATTATCTGTGTTCTGCATGTATTGCAGCAGTCTTGCCAAATACCTTGATTTCTTAAGGCTAATTTGGGAAGTTTGGTGCTAATGCCTCAGCTATGCCTTGCTCAGACATCGCTTTGAACGTTTTTGTTGGCACTAGCGAGACAAATGTCTGCCATGTAAAAATAACCCACTTCATGCTGAAACCTCTTGGTATCAGTATAGATGGAGTAACCTGACGTATGAGGGTCATTCAGCCTGCTACAAGTACTTACCCAATCACTCAGTATTTATGAGGGGGTGTTTCTGACCTCATGCTTCACACACAAAATTAAAAAAAAAAAAAAACAACTAAAAAAACCCCTTCAAACTTCTACTGTTTGAGACTAAGGTTGTCCTTGTGCCTCCCTGACTGATGTTAGCAAGCAGATATTTTGCAGTCATTGCCTTTTTTCATTATTGTACAGAGAGAGACTTGACCTTTATTTTTTGAAATATTTTACTGGATATTAATTGTTAATAATTGGTGAAGTAGTAGGAGAAATTAGAAGGCCTATGCTTGAATCTGGTCACAGTGAAGGGGCACAATGTAACAGTGCTTCAGTGTTTGGAGGACACCATTGGGAGAAAGAAAGTTTGAAGAAGAGTTGTTATTCAAAGAAGTTTTACTCAAAGCCAATAGTTTATTCCAGTAGCTTAAAAACAAACAAACAAACAAACAAAAATTATGTTAAGATGGGTTTTCTGCCCTTAAATGGGGTTCTTATTTTTTTAATATAAAAGATAAATCACTATGAGAGTTCTGAAAGGTATACTGTGCTTGGATGCAGATTTAGTATTGTGGTATCCCTGACTAACTCAAAAACTGGCATCCTGTCTGGTTCAGTTATTGAGAGGACACAGTTTTATTTTTCTTTGCATCACTTTAACGTGTTTCTTCTCCTGTTGAATAATACCTTTGTATAAATGCTATTTTAAAGTTTATTTGGGTGAAAATTCTATTTATACAGATTATACGTATATAGGGTAATATACAGAGGAATGCTGCTTACAGAAATACTGTTGGTTGTTTCTATTTTATTTCAGTAGCCAAAGTAATAAAAGCAGGCATTTCACTGTTACATTTACATGAAAATTTGTGTAAATATTCAACCCCGGAATCACTTAACAAATGGAAATTCTGAATCTACCCATTCTCACCAGCTTTCAGTGTAGACAAGAAAAAAATTGTAAGAATTGAGGAGAAGGTAAATTCACTTCATTATTGCATTGATGTTTAGTTATATGTGTGTAAACAGTATCAGTTGCATAAATCTTATTTCTGATCTTGGACTCATTTCTAGTCAATACTTATTACAATTTGAAGCGCTACATAACAGCACACCCACTACTTTCATATTCATTTTTTTCATGTAGCTAAAAAAACTTCAGTTTCAGTTCCTTGGTACAGTTTAATTTCATATTGAAATTCGTCAGTTCTCATATTAGCCCTGCCCTTTGATACCTCTTCTGTTCATCAGTTCTTTTCACTCTAAGCAAAGGAAACTCATTAGTTTCTATTTACTTCTAAAATCTCTTGGAAGTAATTATTTATTGCTTTTATGTTAAAAGGATCTGTAGCCAAGCATTATGGCACGTTAAAGCTCAAGAGAAAAGTCACACCATTCTTTATTTTCTTCCTTCTGGCACTCTGACAACATACTCTTTGCACACCCTCTCTACATTATTTTTATACTTTCCTTTCCTGTAAAGTGCTGTTGTACAAATTAGAAACATGCTGTTTCTAATCTTGATTCTTTTTTACTACTTCCTTTTGCTCATTTCTTCGTCATGATCAGCAGTGCAGATAACTTGCGTTGTGTTTTTTTTTTCCTTTAAATGTCTCCTGACTTAGCCCTGTGGTTATGTTGCTAAATGAACAATAGTTCTGCAGGAGTTGAGCTTCCACGCCCTCCTATCCAGCAGCATCTCCCTTCTTCTCCACAATAAAGTTATTTCCATCTCCAAATCTTTTTACTGACAATCTTAGGCAGTTTCTCTATAGATTACGTGTTACATATCTCAGGCTTTAGAGGGCACAAGCTACTGTGCAGAGCCTTTCAGACAGAATATTTCTCATACGATTTATTTCAGGACTTGGCACATACTTAATATAAGCAAGAAATTCCCATGCATTAGCACTCACCCCTCTCTTTTGCACTGTCATCTGTTTGCTGGCAATAGAACCATCCGTGCCTATTTCTTTTTGCTCCATGATTCCTCTTCAGCCATCACATGGAGAAATGACGCTTCCTTTCTCCCCAGGTGTCTCTGCATGAGTTTCACAGATGCCTATGACAAACACAGAGAGCTGAGCATCCTCTGCTTAATGCAACAGTGAAGTGGATGCTGCCTTTTTGGAGGAAGGGGAAAGCAGGAGAAGACCTGTCCTCTCAGAGAAATTATCCAACAGAAACTGTGAAACTGTCAGCTTTACTACTAGCATTCTGGCCAGCTTTTCTAATTATTATTATTTTTTTTACATGATGGTACAATGATAATGACCTGGCTAATAGTGGACTGTGATACTGATACCATTCTCAGAATTGAATTTTCCTTTAAATCCAGATGGCTGAATGATGTCTGAATGCATTTTTAAGCCAATTCATGCTGGCTAGAAGCCTAAGCTGGAGGTTCATTGCGAAGTCCCAGCACAAAAGCTGGATATAATACGCACTTGGACCAGGCCCTGGGCAACCTGATCTAGCTGTGGGTGTCCCTGTTCATTGCAGGGGAGTTGGACTAGATGACCTTTAAAGGTTCCTTCCAGCTCAAACGATTCTGTTTCCATAATTCTGTACATGTGGTTAACAGAGATTGCCTTAGCATATTCTGTAAAGTCGGCTGCCATTATTCAGTAAACATACAATTAAAAAATGTAGATACTCCTTGTATAAAATGACATGTTTACAAAAATGAGCCAATGACTGCCAGTATGGAGTAGTCAAGCTCATCAAATCAGAAGAGATCAAAAAAGGGTAGTGACAAGCTGTCTTCTGTTTTTCTATGGAGCCTTGTTTTTTTGTCATCTTCAGTTATTCTAAATATCAGTTTGAAGCATGTCCCAAAGTGGCTTTTCTCTACTAATGAGCAGAATTGGAAAAAGTGGTATATCCTTGATCCTTTCATGGACTGGCAAGAAAATGGTAAATGTTCTCAACAAAAACAGCTTTTGTTCCTTCACATTTCATAGTATTCTGTGGTTCTCTTTTATACAGCAGAGTCTGTGCACAAAGTTAAGGGAATCAGTGTTACCACCAACTGTCCATTATGTTAAGAAATTACTACTGGACCTTTCTGAGGGGCCTAAATATAGCATTTGTCTCTCTAGATATGAATGTGCACAGCAAATCCAATGTGCCAGATGTAAACCTATCCATGCTATGTTGCATTCAAAGCAGAGCAGACATTACATGCACAGTAAAGTTGATCTGAACATTGTATGTTCAGATGTATGACAGCTTGTATGACCTGAACGTTATGTGTGCAGAACTATTAAGCACAAAAGCCACACAGTGAATCAGTATCCTTCAAACTGGTCTCCCAGCGTGTACAGTCAGAACTGACAGTCATTGCAGTTAGCATAAATAGGTTGTTTTGCACTGTGCAATGTAAGAGATTTTTTTCTTCCTGCTCAACTATGAAAATAAAAAGTAATAAATTTTTCTGAATTTTATAATAACCGTTATCAGGAAAGTTAAAGTTTTCAGAGAAGTACAAACACATTTTTTCTTGTAAGGATATAAACCAAGATCATAAAAGACAACAGAAGAACAGCCACCCAATAGTAAGAAGTATAAATAGGGATGTAGCAACTTGGCAGATGTAATATCTCAGTTTATTTAATATGGTTTTATTCAGCTTTCCAGATTCTACAAAGTGCAAGAGAAACAAAATACTGGACATTCCATATGGGAAGCCTGAAAACAACATGTTCTTTAACAACTCCTGGATAATTAAACCTTTGGCTGCTTTTTCATAAACTTCTGTAATACTTGTTGAATTATTGAAATTATTGAAAGCTGGTTCATTGTTAGCCAGTATATTTAAAGATAGCTTATGGTGCACTTTCAGCTATTAATAGATTATTGTTATTAGCTGATTTTGCAAATACTGTGATTTCTAGATACTGAAAAGAAGACAAAATAATGAGCCCCTCATAAGAAAACAGGAGTTTAATAATAAGGTGGCTGTAGTGTTATTTCTGCACAATTCATAACTTATGATGCAGTCCCTAAGACAAGCTGTATTTGTCAATAGCACTTAGCCTCTAAAGATAATTTGAGACAGATAATTAAAATAATCTAACGAGACAGACGTATACGAACCATCTGTAAGCTAACAAAGCGTTCAGTTATGTCAAATGGCTCTACCCTACGATATACAACAAATCCTGAAATATTATTCTGTAGGATGAAAAATAATCAGCCAAAATGCAGATCTGACTTACAAATTTGGAAGAGCGTGTGTCTAAAACATAGTGCTAGTACAGTATTTGTATCAATAGAAGTAGCAGTAGTAGGAGCAGTAGGAGCAGTAGTGGTGTTATTACCTCTTTGAAATTTGATGGATGGGAAGAAATACATGTTTCTGTGTGCAATTAGCAAAAACACTCACATTGAAGATTCAAAGACCACGGAAGACGGCTGAAGACAAAAAAATTCTGTTTACTTTTTGTTTAAGCTCTCCCCCCCCCCCCCCCCAAGGAATCCATTCAGTGTTGTTTCTTTTCCCTGCAGTACTTCATGGGTCACAAAACAGTGAGAATACGACTGATCTTGAGATGACAGACACAAATCAGCACTATTTTCCAATCAAAGGTTTGTTGTTTCCTCAGCCTTGTGTTTTAAATAAGTGTTCCAGGTAAACATATAGACCTGATCACAATGAATATAAAATACTGTAAAATCTGAATGGTAAAGTGTTGTGAGCATTCTTAGAGCTGCAAATATTGACATGGTACAAAAGCAGTAGAAAATTGTACCCTAGACGTAAAGATACATAAATTTCTGTGAAAATTAATGCTGTAGTACTCAGAAAGAAAAGTAACACTGATCAGATCACTTGATTGTTGTTTTTTTATCCAAATGAATGTTTCATTTTTGGCTCAAGGTTTTAAAGCCATTATTCTATCACTGTTAAAATCTGCAGGAGGGTGAGGTCAGGAAGCAATTTTCCAGCTCTTCTAATTTTTCTCTAGTTTTAACGTTTCTGCTTAATCGCTTATTTTTTAGTCTTGGTTGTGCAGATGACAGCATTTATAACCACGCACTTGTTTCAGAACTCAGTTACCTAATCACATTAATTCACTGGAACATTATAGGAAAAAATAAAAAGTCATTTGTACTTTTTGTTTCTTCAGCTACAAATTGTTCTGATAACTAAAAAATGATACTATTTTCTATGTATGTACAGCGATCTCTAAATTACAAGAAAATAATTCAAAGACAGAACTAGCTAAATACTGGAAAACACGCCCCATGCAACTAGTATCTTGGATAATCACCTTAGAACAGCACATAGATTTTTCTCACAGTACATTTTTTGTGTTTTTTCAACACAACTGCATTTGCTGCTACTCAAATGAATGGGTGTTCTTAATGTTGTACTACATTCCCGCACCAAAATAAGTCAATTGTGCCCTTATCTAAAGCCTGTGAAAGTGAATGAAAAGACTGCATGGCATTTAATGGATTTTTTAAATTGTGTCTTCTTTTGCTTTTTGCTTGTACAAGCTACACAACTGAAGGCTCACCCTTTTTTCTCTCCCAAGATAACAGCAGGAGACAGGCATGTCCTCACTGCTGCCTGACCAGTGCAATTGCTCCAGTTTGGCCTCACTTTGCATCTTAGTTTCAAGTGGGATGTAATCAGTATTATGTTGTGTTCTGCTCCTAGGAGAAAAACAATGTTGACAACACCAACGTTTATAGTTTCTGCTAAGCAGTGTTGCACAGAGCCAAAGCCATTCTCAGTGAAGGGCCCAAGGAACTGGGAGGGAACAGAATAAAGGCAGCTGACTTGAACTGGCCAGGGGTATATTTCATATTGTGTGACATCAAGAGGAAGGAATTCTGAAGGGAGTGGGAGTTAATTTCACTCTCTTTCACTGGACAGGTGGTAGGTGGGCATTGGTCAGGGAGTGGTAAGAAATTGCTTCTGCATCACGTGTTACATTCCTAGGTATATACCTTGTCATAACTATTTTCCTTTTCCTTTTCTCTCTTAGTAAATAGTTTAACCTCAGCCCACAAGTTCTACTTTGTTGTTGTTGTTGTTGTTTTTAATTTTTTCCATGATCCCATTGGGAAGGGCAAAGGAGGTGAGCAAACACGTGTGTGGTGCTCAGCCCCTTGCTGGGTTAAACCTGGCAAACACCAAACAGTGCTTTGACAACGGCAGTAGAATGTACATGACAAGGAGCAGTTTTGTTTCTTCTTACCCAGATCGTCAGAAGAATCTTATTAAGTGAACTACTTCTGGTTATACCTTTCTGTTCACAGTGAAACAAAAGAATCTGCATTCCTCATGGGAATTTTGAAGTTACTTTTCTGATATTTAAGCAAAGAGCAGAGGATTGGTTGAGACAGCATCTTACTCTACTACAGGAATTTCTAATGCTGTTAATTTCTACTGTGCTGTTTATTTGTTTGTTTTGTTTCTGTTTAATTAATTGGATGCTATTTTAAGTTCCTACTGTGTATTGGCCTAGCCATGGGAATAGAATCTGTATTTCTTGTATTTTACTCTGTATCTATCAACATTATAAAGGGAACTGGAAAGAGCTGAGCATTGCTTAGTAAAAGCCATACAGACAAAATCGCTGAGCTAAAGCAGCACTTAATTAAGAAGAGACTGAAGTATCCAAGCAGAGCTTAGAAAAAGATGGAATATCTGATTACTGTATGGGAAAGAGTAACACCCTGGCATTCCCAGGCATCAATAACATAGTTGGTTCATTTTTCCCTTACATATATGATCTGAATGTGCAAAGCCAACTACCTCTAGTTGCAATATGCTCAGAGATTAAAACGGAGCATTCCTGTCCAGTTCATTGCACAACAGTGTGGAAACTAACTCTTCTCTGAGTTAAATTATGATCCACACAATCCTATCTCTACTCAAGCAAAAATCTTTTACATAACCATACTTTTCAATGCTGTACACTTTTGGAATAACAAATCTCAGACTTCTCCAGTTACGTTTCCACTTCAGAAACCTAAATATAGTTCTTATTTGAGTTTTGATCATTCCAAGAATGAAAAGAGAGATAAAATCAAGTGTTCCAAGATAAACATCAGAGAGAATTAAAGTGGTCAGAAAGGCAATTCCTGTTATGTCCATTAGGACTACTACATAAAAAAATTAAATGAAAAACAAAAGCCTTAAATACTACAGATCAAACATGATATTCACATCATGCTATAACTCCCTCAGTTCTACTGTTACTCCATGTTTTCAGCTGAACTTTGAGGAATCAAATTTTTCCTTCATTGTAAGAGGCAATGATGTATTTTTCTCCTCATAATACAGCTCTTTACCATCAGAAAAATGTAAGGGGGACAAACTAATACTGCAGACAGAACTAAGTAGAAAACAGAACTAAGTGGAAAACAGAACTGTTAGAAACTGGAAAATCTACAGCATGGGTATCCAATCTTTTGGCTAGCATGAAACAAATTATCTGAAGAAGAATTGTCCTGGTCCATATTTAAAATATATAATGTTGTTATAGTATATGAGTAACAGAACTTCCTTACTTTTTAAATATTTTTATTAAAATATAGAAACAAGAAGGCAAACAAAATGTAAAACTAGTAGGATATTTGACCTTACTTTTGTGAAACTAATGCATCAGTGTATGGTTTGATGGAAGTGGCTGCAATTCTTTCTGAGTTCCCAAGGTTATCATCAGAGATTTTTTGTTTAATTTTACCCTTCCTGTGTTTCATCCTTGAAGACAGTTGTTCACAAGTGCATATACTACCAAGAAAGATGATGCACATAAGGCATGGCTGTGTGGCGAGGGATATCTCTCTCTTCTAAGAGAAATCTTACAGAAGTCTGGTAAAGACACATGATCAGATTTTTGAGTTGAAAATCATTTCACATCTCTACCCATTTAATTTTAAATTTAACACGTTATTTATTTATGTTGAGTGAAAATGAAGTCATAGATTTACAAAAACACTGATTTTTTTTTTTTCAGCAAGCTTGAAACTTATTTTCAGATTCCTTTATCAGAATGAAAAACATAGCTGTATAGTCTCCATGGTTCACAGGACTGTGTTTAGCCAACATGTCTGAATGCATACAATTATTGTCGAAACTCGATTTTGCCATAATTTAAGTTTCATTTTCAACACTGAATAATAGAACTGATAAGTTGGTTTTCACCTTGAAGACATGTTTAGTTCACTTAAATGAGCAGTCAAATCCAGCGGAAAATGATACTACAAATTATTTTATGCTTTTTGAGACACTGAATATTAAAAATTTGGCAGCACTAGACAGATATTCTGGATATTTAATACACAGTGACCATGTTAATTTGTTTAATTATTTTACATAATAACACAATACCAAGTTTTATAGTTAAATAAGAAAACTTACATGTCTGCTTAGTAACCTAAGCCGTGTGTTTTCACAGACATACATACATGCGTAGGTAGGCTGAAATATTATTATCAGTAGTTACTGTTGTACTCACCAAGAGGCACAAGTGCACGCAGTGTGTTACATATGTGGGTTTTGATTCAATGGATTCAATGTGTGATGGGTGTGAGGCAGTGTGTAGTGCCCTCCCCTCCACAGTGTTCCATTGTTACTGTGCAGTTTGCACTTGAGATATGCACTATCAACTTATGAAAAGTATCACTAAAAATCACATTATAATGCTAATTATTTATGATATTTTAAATAACAGTGCATTACTTGCTGTCCACAGCCTCATGCAGCCCATGGGCCGCTGGTTGGACATGCCTGATCTAGAGACAAAAAAGGCTAGATTAAGTCTGAAGAAGGGACAGAGCACAAAACTTAAATGAGAATGGGCCAAAAACAAAAGCTACCGGGTATCTGATAATATATAAATTTCCCTTGTTTTGGATCTAGTTACCTCACTGTATGAGAACTATATTTTTGGAGCAACAACTGTATCAGTATTCTTTTTTAGTTAAGTTTTTCTAAACATGAATAGGCTCTAACTTCACCAACTCATTTTACAAGCAGAGTAGTTCATTGTAGGGAGCTTCTAGATTTAAGTATCCACATCCTATTTACTTTGAACTCCGGAGGTAGCGCTCAATACCTCATAAACCATTGCTTAAGCAATGACTTTCCTACAGTTCCTCTTACAGTTCATGCCTTCAGGGTCATCTGATCAATAAAACAAGCAAATACTTTTAAAAACACTTGAGAAAAACAATCATTCCGTACTTTAGAAAGCAGAAGAGACATTCAGATCTAAGTAAAACAACAAATACTCATATTGCTGGCCTTCATTTTCTCACCAGTCATGACGCTTATGAGTTTTATATCTGCAGCTTTTCATATCTCTTCTGCTGAGGTGAACTCCTCCAACATGTCTTCTTTTGGAAACACTGCTTTTTTCTTGACTTAAAAGCAACTAGATTCCCTATGTCTTTCCCCGCCCCCGCCCCCCCCGCCCCTTTTTTTTTTGGTAGCTGTTTATGTCTAGATATATGTACAGATTTATTAATAACTTTAAGAATTGTTCAATAATTTTTACTTCTCCTTCTGGGATTCCCTAGTAATCCCATATACCTCTTACTGAGCTTGTAAAAAAAGTTAAGTCAGGCACAGTCACTGTTCTGCAGATGAGAGACTTTTGAACAACTAATCACTTTTCATTGTTCCCATATTCAGAGCATTAATGTAATAGAAATTAAGTTATCAGTTGATCATGATATCATGATGACTGTCAAAACAAACACTGGAATAGATTTTTGAGACTAAACCTTCGGAAGACAGAACAGCTGCAGTGACACAATGAGAACAAGGCTTGTCAAGTCTGTGTGACATAAACTTTCTGATGTATTTTTATAGATACAGCGTTGTTTTGATTAGTTTGTTCATTAGGTATGGTATTTCCTATGGCAATTCACTGTGGGATTTCTCATGCAATTAGGCTACATCCTCCTGTGACACCGTGACACCTACTGAAGAATCTTGAATCACACGAATCGTAAAAGTTGAAGTATTTATGAATCAGGTGTAGGTAAACTTGCACTTAAAGTGCAAAGTCACATCGTTATTCATATTGCAGATTTCAGAACAACAGAATAGAAACTGTTTTTGAAATCATTATGAAAAGGTGTGTTGAGACATTTCAAAAATTATCATCATTTTTCTGTTCTCTCATCTTAAGGTGAAGAATGCCCAAATTAAAACCACATTTGATGTATAACTGAAGGATTAAGTTATATATACACACACACACACACACACACACATATATATATATGTATGTATGGATATGTATACACACACACATATATATGTTATATATATATGTATATATATATATATGTAGGAAATAGCCTGCCAGAGTTATTTTAAGAGGGCTTTTGGTTTATTTCTTTTGTTTTTTTTTTATAAATTTACAGCTCCAATACAATAATAGTACAATTCAAATGGACTCAATGAAAGCAGTGAGCAAACTCATTAGAGGTTATGATAACTGAAGAAAAAATCAGAAACAGGCATGATAAGCAGTCCATACAACCAGAGCTGCTTAAGTTCATATAAAAAGACAAGTATATGACAATAGGATTTTGCATACATGTAGTTTGTACTTTTATGTGCTCTAGCAACCACAACAAGTAAATCTTTGCTCATCTTCCCTGTGAAGCAAGGAGAAATTTTAAGGAGAAAGATTTAGTGGCTCTTCTAAAATACCTACATTAGTATTGAAACTGGTATGACAGACCGGTTTTTTCTCCATTTCCCAGCGTGAGATTTTTATGCTATGTACTATACAACTTCTTAATAAATAAATAAATGCTGTAACTCATATTCTTGTCTGGAAGCACTTACAGCTAAGATGGCATTTTTTTTATTGTGTTTGTATGGCATGACTGTTTATAGTTAGTATTTGCATTTACTTGCTGTTCTAAGATATCACGTTGCTGACTTCTATTTTGCTTCTTTCTCACCCCTCACCAGCATCTGCAGGTACTTTGTGATTAGCACTATTACTTGTGGGTATGAAAATCACACCTCTCCTTTGTGCTTCTCAGGTTATTATCACTTATTTAAGTGATAAAATGGCAGAAACAGCAAAGCAGATAAAACCCATCTCAGTACTTGAAACCTGAACACTGCGGACCTTCACTTTGCTATAATACACACTGTTAAGGCTCTGTGTAAATGGCCTACAACAATTATTTTTTTAATGAGCATCCTAAGTATCTGGCCACTTCTGTGATAAACGAGATCAGAAAACCTCTGAGGGAACAATTTCAGTCTATTTATTAAATATTTTAGACATTCTGATTGTGTATTAAGCAATAATAATTTTATCTAAGAACTCTTTTTAAGACACTCATAGAGAGACTTAGGCTGAAAAAGCCATGGAAATTCGAATGTGGAATTAGAAATATAAACGTAAGGAGGATGTAATTCATGACATTATACCTGTTTGAAACAATTTGTGTGAGTTAAAGATGGAATGCCACCATATACTTTGAATTTATTGGCTTTTGTTGCTTTAAATCAGACCCTTCACATTATTTAAACATAGTTTTTGTATTTAATATTCAGAGAAACAGAACACATACATTTGGCTGCAGATAGATACATAATTCATGTTAGTAGGAAGCATACCTTATAACACTTAAGTGGTTTATTAAACTTGTTTCATTTGATATGGAATAAATTTTGTAATTGATGACAAGTCATAGTCAGATCCTACATTTATCATATTTAAGATTACCTTACGTTACAGAAACTGTTCTGCTTTGGCCTCTCAATGACTTTTTTTTTTTCACGGGGAGAAAATATATGAAGGATGTTAATATTGTTTAAAAATGTCTTAAACCTGAATTTGTACATGAAATTAGTTTCTTGGTCTCAGCTCAGTCCCTAGCAGGCAATGGAGTATATCAAGAAGACCATCACGCATAATTTGGTGCCAGTCAGTAGGACTAGAAGTCTTTGATCTGAAGAGGCTTGGCAGTGAACCTAGGGAGGCTGAGTGACCTCTTGTTTTAGGAACCTTATCCTCTTTGCATCAGAAATGGTATCATCTTGTGCAAGAGGTTGTTTCTTTATCTATGTACTTCTTCTTAAATTTGTAGTATAATTATTTGACAACACATTTATTTGATGAGTATGGATAGCAAAAGAGAAAGTAATAAGGATGTTCTTTTTCCAACTTCTTGCATGTCTGTTACCTCTCCAGCTTGCCAGTCTAGAATAAAAAGAGTCCAGGGATGAAGCATACTATAACTACATTGAGGTGTTGTATGTGCTGAGTTCTAACGCTTATTTTGTTATCTTTTTTCTTAAGTCGTCAATCATAGTGGATTAAAATGCTAAAAGCTGGCAATAATTTATTTTAACCTCGCTGACTTTTGCTAAATCGGGGCTAAAAGTTCTATTGTATGTCTCAAATTAGGAGATGAATCACAGTAAATAAAATATCATAGAGATGACACATCTGTGATTAAAAATATTTTTAAAATAATGGATTGTGTTAAATTATCAAGTGAATAACTTTCAGTATATGTGCTTCAGCTGCAGGTTTTTTTTGTTACTTTGGTAGTCAAGTTGCACAAGTCTGGAATAAAGATAATGTTTAAGTATTTCTCAAACTTGTGCAAGTCATGCTTATCACTGAGAAAAGCATAACCTCTTTGCTAAATCTCTCTATAGTTAACATATTAATAAATATTTTCTGATCAGGTTGTCCTGACTTTCTTTAAAATTCTTGAATAGCACAACATTTAATGTTCATACCCTAAGACACAACTCAGATTCTGAATGACAGTGACAATGAAAATGAACAGAGTTCTTACAGTGCAATTGTACTACCATCCCAATTTCTGGAAATTTAATTTCAAGAAAAATGAATGAGAGGGAATCTGAGCTATGATTGAAAATTCTGTTTCTCTTCCTTTGCACCTTACTAGTTGTTGTTGTTTTTTTTTCACAAAAAAAAGATGTGCTGATATGAAGAGGTCTAATACAGAAACAGTCACAGGAGGATAGAAGCTGTATAACTCTGGGAAAGAAAATCAAGAGTTAGACTAGACAGTTAAGGTTTCTGTTGGTCTTAGTATTTGTAACAGATGCCTTTTTCTTCTTTTTAGAAATGCCATACTTAGGGGAAGTTCCCCAGAGTTCTTCAAAAAGATTGTTAGAAGCTACAGAATAAAGAAGACTTTAAGAAAATACTGAAATGTTTACTATGGGAAACATTAAATGAGTAAACCATCATGAGTACTCCTGTCCGTGTAGACAGAATAGCACAGAGATATCTGGTTACCTGTGTGTTTCCCTTCACTTGTCTGTTAGGTTCCCTTGCTGTGAGTTCAGATTTTCATTTGACTGTTTCCTTGTTGCATCTCTTCAGAATCAGGTTACGCTGGATACAGTTATTTTATAAATTATTCACTGACTTTCTTAATTTCGTGATGTACAAGATATGGCCACTTTCAAAGATACAGATTCTGGATTGTGGGAAAGCAATTGAGTTCCTGTTTGTTTTCATCTTTCTATTGCTAATTCTGAAGTCTCAGATCCTCAGTGGATGCAAGGTGCAGAAATATCTGATATGTGGCACAAACTTGAATGTCACTGTAACAAATCATTTTGTAAGCAAATAATAATTATAAAATGAATGATAAAGTTTTTAGTGTCACTTAGGTGTCTGTTTTCTACAAGCCTTGTTGACAGCAGTTATTCTTTTTCATACTGCCAGTTTTGCTGGAAGCAAAGATCTCTCAGGAAACTACATTTTGTGGAAGTAGGCTCAGAATTCATTTGAATGTTCACCTTCAATAAATATATATATATATTTTAATTGCACGATAATGAAAATGTTCTTGTATTCTGGAGACATTTTAGAAAGTCCTGCAGTTTTCCCTAATTGATGTTAAATACCAATTCAGGGCAGTAAAATGAGGTTTTAGCCATTTTTCTATTAACAGTCCATTAAAAATCTTCAAAAGGAGTTAGGCATTCAAAGAAATTAAGTATCTTAGGAAGAAGTTAGGCACTATGAATACATTTTTCTTTTAGCACTGTATCAAATCAAGACAGTGTTCTCAGTTTGGGACGGGAAAGAGAAGGGGTTTAATCATTAAATTAAACAATGCCATGTTTACACTGTGCCATTCAGATTAAAAACAAACAAAAAAAAAAAAGCAAGCAAGCAACCAAACAACAACAACAACAAAAACTACTGGAGCAAGAAGATTATCTGAGACACAAGGAATGAGAGATCTGGTTGACTCTGAGATAAGATGTGACTGACAAGTGAAAAGAAGCCTCTAAGTGTCAGTGTAAGGGAAGATTCCTGTTGAAGGGTGATGACATGCTGGCTCTGTGTGGAAGTAAAGTTACAGTCCTGCAGTTCTCAGTAAAGAAGTTACAGTTCTCAGGAAACGTATCTGGCTGTGATGTTGCTCCTTCGGGGCACCTAAAGAAGGGAAAAATTCAGTCTATTAGACAGATGAAAAGTATCAGATTTATTCTTTTCCCACGGCAGACAATACTTTTTGGCACTAAAGAAGTGATGTAATGATGATAATCCTCAATTCTATTGAAGAGATAGCTTAAATATTTTGCAAATAAAATACTTTTTTTTTTTTTTAACAATTGTAAGAGCAGCTGATATAGATAATTATTTTCTATAGGATTGCAGAAAATAAGCCTTTTTCATTCTCTCAATTGCTGTTGATCCAAGAGACCTCCAAAGTTCGTGCTAAAGAAATACACGCAAATCATCCAATGAACATAAAATTTCTCTGGCACCGTGTTTCTTTCTGATTCATTTTGGCCTTAATGTACGGACAGTAGGATCATTTTGATATTACTGGCTGTTAGTTCTAATCTGAGAGGTGCTAAAAGATCTCTTGTTCTGACCACAAAACGCTCAGCACCCCCAGACTCCCACTGGCCTCAACAAAAATTCAGAAATTCAGGACACTTAACACTTTTCAGGATCAGACCTGGGGGACACGACCAGTCATCTGTTCATTCTACTCTTTTGCAACAGCTGCAAAACATATACTGTGATACGCCTGTTTTTAAACAGCTGAAAAATTATGTTGTAACTGAAGTTCCATCATTCAGCTTCCCATGGAATGCCTTTTGGTCTGAGAGCTGAGAGCCAGTCTAAACAGCAGACATATACACTCTCACCGTAGTCATAAATGTCACAGTATTTGGGGGTGGGGTGTTTTAGGACAAAGACTTTTTTTTTTGTTACATTCATTTTACCACATATTTAGCACAGCGTTTTTCTTGAATTTTATGCATGAAATGCAGAAAAACAGAAACGAAAAAATGTTTAACATCCTTTTTCTTTGTTTTTAATATATATAGTGTAATTACGCATTCTATGCACTCTTACTTTTCTCAGTTAGACTATAAATCCTGAGGGTTTTTCCCCTGTGAGCCAAATTCTGCTATCTTTACTAATCTCAACGGGCTGCTCTATCAGCCTACAAAGTAATCTCAGTGGAACAAATTCCTGCCTCTAATATACCCACGTAAATTGAAAACAATACTATAATCACAGTTATATCAAAAGCAGAACTTGGCACATTGGGAAGATTTGAAAGAGCTGGGCAGGCAATGTTTGCCTGACAGTATTTTCCTCTCAACGCTTTCTTCGTTTCTTGCATTTAGAACCACAGCTTTGTGTTTGTTAACCTATCACACAGAATTGAACAAACAGAAAAATGAATGATGTTTACAATTTCCTTTATGGAAAAGCTTTCACCTTTCATTCATTTCTGAAATCAATGGAATCTGAATGAACGGAAGGCACTAGGCCTTTCAATGTACGAAATGTAGTTGGAAAATGTTTACAGCTAAATTAAGGCCATTCAACACCATCAAAGGTTAGACCATAAGAAAGTTGCGTCTAATTTGTGATTATTGTGCAAGTTCTACTAACAGTGGTCTGGAACCTGGTTTAGCAGACCTCAAAGGGTCAGATTAGAAGTCTGGTGGCCTTTTCTAAAATACCTGTCATAGATATTTTATTATTCATTTGTCACCTATCTCATTTGCTTGTAATATTGAAATTACTTCCTAGACTAAGGAAATGGTCTTCCACAACTTCCCAGCCTAGTGAAGTAATGCTGTGTTGTGGTATAGAGTGGCAATACTGGCAAGTAAGTCTAGTTGTAGACTTCTCCTAAGAAATGATTTTCAGACATTTCTTTCCAGTACTTCTGTTTTCATTTTCTCAGGTGGCAGAAACATAATATTTCAAATGGTAGCTTCAAACATTTAGGAAACTTGGGGTATACACTTACAAATTTGGCATTTAACAATTCCCTAGCAAAATTCACCTGAATTTAATGGGACACACCTTCTGATCTCCCAATTTGATTGAAGATGTTGGAACTTTCGAACTTTTGAAGATTTTTAGTAGTTACCACCTGAGTTTGAATGGCTAACTCCTGAGGGATCCACGAGAGGTGCAGAATATTAAAATTCAGCTTGGTGCATGGTGATCACACTGTCTTCAGTGTTTCCCAGACACCCAGACAGCTTACAGAAGACCATTAGAGCTATGTTACCACCAGTGTGTAAAAGCATTCTGGATTGTAAAAAATGATTGCACAGAACCAGCGCTTCTGTGTTTCACCAAAGGAGCTTTTTTTGCCTTTCCACAAATCACTATATTTCTCTCTCGAAAGACAGGATGCAGATTTTGAAGGAAGCACGTTATTAAAGGTTTTGTTTATCCTGTCCATTCAAATATGTCTCTTTAATGGTATAAGAATCAAACTATGTGAAATGCTTCTTAATAATCACTAAGTCAGTAAACGTGGGAAATCTTACAGAGTACAGACTATATCCTTGGAATATTTCTATGCACAAGAAGGAGAGCATTGATGAGCAGTAAAAAAAAAAAGTCTATGCCCTTCAAAAGTAAACAGTATCAAAAAAAGATTTGTATATGCTTCTTGTTTTCCCTGCTTTAAATACATTTAGTAAATAATTAGCTCTAGAGAGAAATATACCCGAAAGTTCCACCTGCAAATAAATAAATATAGCTGCTTGTATAAATCAGAAGGAAAAAAAAGTTGACCACCTGTGCTTTCACTTTCTCCTTGATCATTTTCTTTAGAAGAAAGTTATGGCTAGCTGAATATGGGTATTTATTGCTCCATTTTTAAAAGGGAAAATACAGATGATACTGTCTCACTAAAATGAATGCTGTTCTCTGTTGTTGTTTTTTTCTGCAATATGGCATTCACTTTATTTTACTATAAAAGCACTGCAGCGTATGTGTGTACTCTGATATATTTGTTTACAAACCCTACTTCATTTTTCTGAACAAGGGAGGCAGATGCAAAACCACACGGAGAACTTTTCCTTCAGCTGATGGCATTTAAGAGTATCCATCTGGTTATCTTGGTGAATCTGCTTGCTCAGGATCCCTAATGGTCTTTCTTATTTATGTAATCATTGCATGTTCTGTTTCCTTTAAGTAGGAACCCATTTTGAATATAATTCTTACAAGCAACTTCCCCAGCTGGGACCCGTCATTATTACCTCAAGTCCCAGCCCTTCAACCAGGATGGGATGCCTAAGGAGTTTTATCCTCTTATGTATTTACCTGGATATAGACAACAAAAAGGAACACATTTTATGTTCTGTCTTTAAAACTGGAATAAACCACATTTATAATAATAATAAACAATTTAAGCATAAAAAAATAATTAGCTGTGAAGTAACAAATAGAAGGAAGTGTGCCCATGTCGAGCATGCAGTACCTCCATTCCCAGCAGCAGAGCGTGGCAGCACACCTGGGTAGGATGACCCTGCACAGCTGGCTGAGGAGCTTTGCAAGGGCAGTGGGCATGCTAGCAGCATTGTGCCAAGAACTGTCCAATGCTCTCTCCTCCACAGAGCCTAATAGGATCAGCAGACTGTGCTTATGCACACAGGAGGAGAAGTGGAGTTTCAGATTTCTCTTTGTGTTCTGCAAGGACCAAAACACGATCTAACAGTGTCAGTTGGTATAAAGCATTCCATTCAGCTGTGAGAAAAACTCATTTATCATACCCTGTAGCACACGTAACTGGAAACACTTGCTGAGTAGACTGAAGATGGAGTGTTTTTCATGGCTGAAGACACAAACCGATTCTGGTTCTGAATCTCTAGCACACAAACTGTACCACATTGGTGCATGTTACAGTCTCTTCCAGGCTGCTGCACTGTGTGATACACCCATACCACTGTGATCAGAAGGTCTGTATGCTTAGACAAAACAGTGCATACATAGCACTAAGATTTTTGGTAAACCAGTGCCACTGAAAGCAGAGTTCCTTCTGTATTTTTCAATGGGAATTTGTAGGCTTAATAAGACAAAGCAATTGAGCGCAGCCAGTCTGTGCTCTAAAGCTCAATTCCACTGAAATTCCTGCCTGCTGGTTCCCAGTCACAGCCTCCTTTCCTGGCACTTGTTGACTCATAGACAGGGCAGATGTTTTTAAGGAGTGTCCAAGCAAGTCATTCTTTGCCACATACACGTTTAACAACAGATTCACTGCACTAGTGGCAGTGGTAGAAAGCTCCTGACAGACAGAATTACAGGATATGCTGGGTGTGGTAAGTTTTAATTGGCGTTTGAACCAGTCTTCTAAATGCAAATTGTGCTGACAGCTACTCTGTTTTTCAGAGAACAGCCCAGCACAGGCGGCAGTAGTTATGGGTAAGGTTAAAGAGGAATGGGTTTTTCTTGTCTGACTGATATCCATCCTGCTGTGTGGGGATTGATGACTCCTGAAGGTCTGAATTACATAGCTCCGAGTGCAGAGTCATAGAACATACTTAACAGCGCTTTCTCCACTGAGCTTTACGTTGCAGATGACACCAAGTTGTCTGGAAGTGTCAGTCTGCCTGGGGATAGCAAGGCCCTACAGAGGGATCTGGACAGGCTGGAGAGCTGGGCTGAAGCCAATGGGACGAGGTTCAACAAGACCAAGTGCCAGGTCCTGCACTTTGGCCACAACAACTCCAGGCAACACTACAGGCTTGGGGCGGAATGGCTGGAAGACTGTGTAGAGGACTGGACCACGGGGTATTGGTCAGTGCTTAGCTGAACATGAGCCAGAGGTGTGCCCAGGTGGCCAAAAAGAACAATGTCATCTAGGCATGTGTCAGAAACAGTGTTGCCAGCAGGAGCAGGGAAGTAATTGGCACGCCAGACTCAGTGCTGGTGAGGCCGCACCTCGAGTACTGTGTTCAGTTTTGGGCCCCTCACTGCAGGAAAGACATTGAGGCCATGGAGCATGTCCAGAGAAGGGCAACAAAGCTGTGAGGGGGTCTGCAGCACAGGCCTCATGATGGAGCTGGGATTGTTCAGCCTGGGGAAGAGGAGGCTCATGGGAGACCTTATTGCTCTGAATAACTGCTTGAAGGGAGGTTGTGGTGAGCTGGGGGTTGGCCTCTACACTCTTGTAATTAGTGATAAGACAAGAGGGAATGGCTTCAAATTGCAACAGAGGAGATTCAGACTGGATGTTAGGAAATACTTCTGTGTAAGAGTGGTAAGCCGCTGGAATGGGCTGCCCAGGGAGGCGGTGGAGTCACCGACCCTAGAGGTATTTAAGGAATGTTTAGACACTGTTGAGGAACATGGTTTAGTGAGAACTACTGGTGACTGGTGGACAGTTGGACTGGATAATCTTGTAGGTCTTTTCCAACCTTGGTGATTCTATGACTCCATGATTTACCTTTCCCTTTCAAACACATCCGAAGTAGAGCTACTCTCTTCTGGGTCTTCCTTTGGTCAGGGCTTTTAAGAGTTTAAATGTTGGTGTCCATGCTTTGAAATACAGGAACACTGCCACATGAAATTCAAAATTTATGAATGGAGGAAGAAAAGCTCAGCAGTGTCTGAGGGGGACAGCACAGTTGTCAGTAAGCTGTAAAATCATAGCCTAATTCAGGTACGAATTCCAACCTAATCCCATCAGCTCAGAGCTGTGAAATTCACACATAAAGGACAGCAAGGAAGAAGACTGACCTATTGTTGCTACAAGACATCAGTAGAAATAAGCTAGCTAGACTTCTGAATAGTCAGCCTTTCAAGTCTACAGCCTCTAATGTACACACTTCTTCCCAGGAAATCTGAACTATATTAATTCTAATTGACACTGTAATTAGCTTAATCATGGAATCATAGAATCATAAAGATTGGAAAAGGCTAGTCCAACCATCAGCCCATTAAAACCATACCCACTTAAACCACATCCGTGACTCCACCACCTCCCTGGGGTCCAGTGTATTACTACTCTTTCCGAGAAGAAATTTTTCCTAGTATCCAACCTGAACCTCCCTTGGTGCAGCTTCAGGCTGTTACCTCATGTCCTAATTTTAAGATTTTGAGAATGAATAGGAAAACATTTGGAACTGTTGCATACCTTTTATTAGAACTGTGACTCAGCCAGAGACAGGAATGATAATGCATCACTGAACAAATTATTGACTTTAGAAACATCCTAAACTGCTTTTCCATTCTGGATTTTTTAAGTATTTACCTTAAAATTGTGAGGGAGTGGAGGACTATGCCGTAAGTCTGCACAGGGATTGCGTACAGATACTTTGATAAAAGTATATGTACGCATGAATTGTATGGAGAAAGCAAGTTTGATGTTCCCTGTCAAGTAGCAGAAAACAAAGGAGGGAAATATAGAATATTTAAAGTTAACGAGTTCAAAATAAATTTGTTTTACTTGCATAACCAAAATAAGTGTGAAACTTATTTGCCAAGCAAAGTTATTAAAGCTAAGAACATGATTAAGACTTCAGAGGGACTGGTGGTTTATAGAAATTAGGAGAATTCAGTTATCATTCAACTAAAGTTAAAAGGAAAAATGGAGTGAATAGAACATTCTTTTTTCTCACAGTCTTTACCACTTTTCCGCAGTATCAGGTATTAGAAACACCGTACTGGATAACTTCCAGCATGACAGCTCTAATTTTATGTTTGTCTTGTAAGAACAGTTTAGTCACGGACTTGAAATGAGTAACTACAAAAGTTGCATCAAATGAAAGAGGAGAAGATCAATTCACAGACCATAATAAAAATAAAATCCATGGGTTACACAGGGCCATAGAGCCTAATACTGGGACTAAATTATATAAAAATGTAAGTAAATTTATGACAAATGAAAACCTTTACAGTATTGCCTTCTGCAGATCCACAGAGCAATGAGATTTAATGTAGATATGGACCAGTTCGTTGCCTTAGGAATTCTGTATTTCTCGAATGAATGGGTGTCCACTAGGAAAATGTGGACTGTGAGGTATTTTGTGTATGAATGGGCCTTATTCCCTGTTTCTGCAGCTCAGCTCTACCTACTGTTATAAGACACAAAACTTGAAAAACAAACTGTCTGCTGAAGGATGTCGTATTTTGTGTTCTTATAAACTGGAGGTCTCCAAGAAGAGAGGATATTTGTGTGCAGAAATCAACGTAAGGCATGAGATTTCATCTTCCCTCTTAAAGGGAGAATTCTATCAAATTATATATATTTCTGATTTTTCCTGAGAAAAAGGTGTGTATTTCACTGTATAAGATAATCTGCTTTTTCTACACTTGTCTCCCTCTATTAAAAAAAATCCCCCCTCCCTAACCTTCTTTTTCAGAGATCAAGATAGGATTCTTGTCTAACCCTTCTGGATATTAAGTGAAAATACTGATTACTTCAGTTTCCAAGAGGATATCTGCATGGAGTGTGAGAATTGAGTGGTTTTGAAATTAAGATTTAATTCTGAAGAAGGTTCATCAAGTAATAACTGCTTTTTACCTTAACCAGAGTACCGTGCATTCTGTTGCATGTTAGATGAGTGTTAATTTACAACATCCATGATAATACATCCCTGCCTCCCTTCCCACTTTTATCATCGTCCAAACAGTAATAACATGATTAAAACAATTTTATAGAATGAAATTGTATTTTTTGTACTCTATACATTTAAAAATTTTAATCGTATGTATCATAAATGCTATCAAGAGTATACAGATGCAAGAAGCCAGAATTTGTTAACAAAGGATACAACAGCTGCAATTGGCTTCCCCCAAAAAGACGAGTGTGGATTTCTGCTCTGACTTTGGAATGTATGCCTGTTTCTCATCTTTTCAGTAGGGGTGCAATTTATGAAGTGGAGCTGAGTTATTTTTATTTTTTGTGTATCTCAGTCATTTTTTGGCATACTGAGCTCCTGCACTATATTTTTCTTTGGTATCTGCTGGTCATTTTGCATATGAAAAAATGTAGTACTATTTTGTTTTTCCATTTAAATGAAGACAAATATTAAACGAATAAAGCAAAGCATCAGAACAAAAGCAGTGACATATTTACTCTGGAAATGTTCATTCAACTTTCAGGTTAGCAGCCAGCCTAAGGCAGGGCATGTGCAGAAGAGTTCTGTTATAAAGTATAAAGCTACAGGTTCACACAGAAATTTTTGGAGGCCCTATTACAGTGAACTGACCTAGTGGCTTTTTAGGTTAAACAGACATTTAGATATGTATTTCCACTACACTGCGGTCATTTATTCAACATGAAGTCTTCCAGTCTTCGTAAACAAAAGAAACCAACCTTACAGACATAAAACAAGCTGATCTATGTGTGAAATCAGGTAGAGTTTGCTGACATGGACTAGCTTATGTCAGCACGGGGTAGTACTTGTTCCTTAAGCAAAACTTTACTGCTGGACATGTAGCAAGCATCAGTTAATGCAGTCACCCTCAGTAAAAAAACATCCTTTCTGATAATTTTAAATACAGTATATCTTCAACTCTGCAAGGGACAACGACAGCAAAATGCCGTTCTTTTGCAACACATCGTTACCCCTTTGCTTTTTTTATGTCAGCGCACATGAGGCAGGAATGTACTTAGAGATCCACTGTAACTCTGAGACCTTAAAATTCTTAGTAGTAACAAGAATTTAAGAAGACTTTTATTCTACACGCTGACGTAATTCACCAAACAGGTAAAAGACATCCCTGAATCCACATTCTGCATATGTGTCACCTGTCATTTGGAGCATGGTTATGTTCTGGAAATTGGCTGATAACAGAAGGTTATGTAAATTCTAACAGACTGAAAGTAGAGAAGAATCTACACTGAGTAGCTGAAAATGTGGGATGACTGAAGATTGCATTAATTAATTAAAGTGTGCTATGATATGGCGATTAAAAGGAATGACATTTCTTAGACTATCAAAGCAAAACTTGATTATTATTTTACTGTATTTTGGAAGCATACCACTAGAATCAGCATTTTTCACTGAAAAAGTTTTGTTATTTTGCATGCAGATCTATTTATGTATTTGCTGAGTTATTTCATAAATTCTATTTTCCTTGCAGAAATAGTGAGCATGGACATCTGCAAACTGAGGAAGAAAACAAAAAAAACAAAAAACAATATTTAAGCCAAAGATCTTTAACGAATGTAAGCGGTAGACAGTGCACTTTTTTTGCTTGGACCATGAAATCAAAACAGGTTGGTCCAATAGTAACTATGACGAGCATTGGCAGCTGCTAGAGACAATAGAATTAAAGGAGATTTGAACACTAGTAATTCTTAACTTGAAGTGTTCATGAAAGAATATATTCTGTATCAAAGAATTCTTAGACCAATAAGGACAGCTTTCATGTTTCGCCACGAAAGAGCATGTGCAGTTTCACATTTTCCTTCTTGGAATTCGGATGCCATAGGTTTCAGTGTTTTCCGTCTCAGTTCAGAATATTATGGAATTGTATGGAATTTTTTTTCCCTTCATCGTGGTTTTGACCATGAAACACTAGGGATGCAGCAGACTTTGTAATAACAATTCTCCTCAGCTTCATATTTTAATAGTGAGAAATCATCTGAAGTTTTAAATGTAACATACTGTCATAGAAATAAATTAACACTGTTGAAGGCAAAGATATTATCCCTTGGGAGTCTGCATGTGCCATGTACATTATAGCTCCCAGAATAATTTTTCACGTATCTGTCTGACATGCTTCCTACTTATGAAACATGTATTGCTGAAAAGAAAGTGATAAAAATGTATTAGTTGATATGATTAATAAGCAATAATTCCTTAAATTGTACCTACAAGTACCTCCTGTACCTAATACAGTGTGCTATCCCATCTTTAACTTCTGTATTTTGAATTTATCTTAGATGAAGACATTGTAGAAGCAGCATTTGCATAATCTGTTGCTTATTTACCATGTTAAAAAAAAAAACAGAAAACACAAACAACAACACATGAATATATACTCGTCCTTTCCCAATGGACAACAACCTCTGTAGCTACACCTTAGGTTGGTATGACACAGCATAGGCAACAATCATTTGTTGACAACTGTAATTTATTATTCCATGTCAAGCAATGATACGTAGAATTTTACAGCAAAACACTTCTGTTCTGGTGCCTGCATTTTCCTTATGCATATATAGTTTTAGACTCTATATAATAATCTTTCTTGGCATGCATCTGGCATATAGCTCATTTTTTCTACACTGTTTTGAACGTGTTGTGTATTTGTGCTTTCCTGTAATGAGTGAGTCAGGTATTTTCCTTTCTCACTACAGATACAGTAAATGAATAAATTCTAGTGTATTAATTCGGTTAGAAATCTGATTCTGATCTTTGAAAACATAACTTGAGGCATATCTGTATGTCTATTTGAGCACAATTAAATTTACTGCACAGACTCCCAGCACTTGTTGATGGGCATAAGAGCTGTGCTTCCCTGCCCTGATTCAGCAAAGCACTTAACAAAAGTAAATACTTGAGTCCTTTCCTGGCAGAGATGCTTTTTCGAAAGTGTTCCATTCCCACAAAACGACAACATTCTCTAGACCCTAAGAGTAAGCTAGAAGTTTGTCATTCCAGATTTTCAGTTGGAACTGAATTACCCACCTCGGCTTGAAACAAAAGCTTGTGTGGCCCAAATAATTAAAAAAGTAAATGCTTCATTTTGAAAAACAGAACTAAAATCATCTGAGATCTGCCCAGAGCTTAATGCAGTCATCATCCTTTCTGAGTTTGGGAGCCCACTTTCCTAATTAAGAGCATTTTGTACTGTCATATGACTATCCTTCTGTATGTTACAAAATGAGGCTCTTTCATCACAACAAATAAGATAGAAATTCTGTCCTGGAATCTGTCAGACAGAATTCTATTTTCTTTTAGATACGTTTTATTACCACCAAGCACCACCATTACATTTTACATTACTAAACTCTTACAGAGCATGCATTGGAATGTCTTGCTTTTGTATGGTTTGTAGATGTTTTTTATTTGTTGTTTTCATGGGTAAAGACTCTGAGAGATTACGCTGGACAAATATTAGGTATTATAGCTGAAGGAGAAAGCAGTAGTTAAATAGTGCATCTTGGTGACTTCATTTCTAGTCTCAAACTATCATCTAAGAAAGTCCTGTCTGATATAAAAGCTACATACAGGGAAATTAAAAACAAAGCAAAAAAAAAAAAAAAAAAAAAAAAAAAAAAAAAAAATCACACCACCTTCTCTTTCCTTTTTTCTCCCCCCCAGAGGAACAAAGTTGTTACCCACATTTTTCAACACCTCTTTTGGATATTATGAGAGTAAGTTACCTTGAGGATAGAGGCCAAGGCTCTGATTTCCTTGTGAAATAGGCCATAGAAAAGAGAATGCCTTTTATGTGTTTTTTGTAATTTATACGTTGAAGAAATACCCTCACTGTGTATCTGTACTAGCTGGAGATTCCGAAACAGGCAATAGTATGTTGAATTGTTTAAGCATAGCTTAGACATGACAAATAGAAGAATGTATAGGAACAGATGATCTCCAAGTCAAGGCAAAGTCAAATTTGTAATGTTGCTCGGGGCTAGTATTTCACAGAACTTAAAGTCAATACCAAACCCAGAGAATTCCAGCTGTACCAGGTAAACAAGCCTGTGATCCATGCCTCTGACAGTTACACCTTGTGATTCACTACAGTATGTTAATCAAAATCTGAAAGGATGATATCATAATAAGAAAGGTGATTTCAACATTAAAGTTTGGAAGCAACAGAGAAGCATGAGTTTGGATGCAATCAGACAGGTGAGTGATTACTAGCCTTCAGCAATGGAAACAACCAAGTAACAGATAAATCTGGGCCATCGGTGAGCGCAGCAGCACGGGGAAGGTTCCAGGCACTAAAAGTGGCTCACGAGGGGTTTCAGAGCCTGCAGTGTTGGCCCAGCACTCAGGGATCCCTGTGTGTGGCTCTCTGGGCAGTCACCATCAGCACCGGCCTCAGCCCCTGCTGCCTCCAGCTCCCTTGCCCCCATTCCTGGCCCCACTTCCCAAGCCACACACAAGCTCCCCCCCCCACTCTTCACTGTGTTTCACACGTGGACTGCTGTTTGTGTTTTTGTCCTGAATACTTTGGGTGGTGTGGAAGCTCCGTGAGAAGTTGAGAAGGTTAAAAACATCAGTGACAAGGAGAGTCCCACAAGTAAGGAGGAGCAGCAGGAGGAGCAATAGAGGTGGAAGCAGGAGGAGGACGATGACAAGGATTATGAATGGCTTTTAAACGTGAATATCCATTGCCCAGTGATGGAGCTTTCACAAAAGTGCCAAATGATGTGCTTGCTGGTTCACAGATTTCTCCTGAATTCTCATGTAGGATAGTTTCTATCTGGTGCTGCAGCCCTCCATCAGGGGAGGCCCCCTTGAAGCTGGTCCTGTCTTCTGCCAGCTTGTGCCCCTGACAGCTCCCCATGGGCACGTTTTCCACCTGGATCTGAGCAGCATAGGGAGCTGCCAAGCGAGGGACTCTCGTATCCAATTGGAATGCATGTGTCAAGCATTCACAAGTAGCAGGAGGCTGCATCTGTGGCTCCAAAAGACACAGTCCAACCAGGAAAGCGAGAATGTAAAACAGCTCTCAGAATCATTTTGTTTGAAAGAGCAAAAGTGTATTTGTTTACACAGCAGACAGTAAGCCGAAGCAGAGGGGAACATACACTCCAGACCACAGTGCTGACAGAGGCAAAAGTTCATTATCAGGCTACAAACAAACACGCATGTGCACACACTGCAGTGTTATTTAAAAAGTTTTTGTTGAGCAAAAATACATAAGTACACAGAAGCTGAGAAGGTGAAAGTCAGCAGATGGACAGGAGTTTAGAGGTGAACATAAAATGGGAATGAATAAAACCCAAAATCAGAATGAGGAGGTTTAGATAAAAGCAAAATGAAACAGGATGTAGTAGAACATAGAGCAGGAGGGTCTATGCACAGAAGGAACTTGAGATATCTGTTCTTTGTGTTTGCATTTCTCATCGCCTCTAAACAGCATGAAATATATTAGCAAAAGATATATGGTAACCCTGTAAAACATGGGTCCACATGCAGCTTGGTGGCTGTTCTAGAGCTAGGTCTGTGCTGTGCATCTGAAGTGCCGAAGACCGTTGATGCCACAACTCATGTTCTACATGATGGATTACTATTTTGTCAGGTGAAGGTTTTCAAAACTTGGCTGTTACGTAAAAATAGCTCGACGTAACCTCCACTAAAATAGCATTGTATGCAAAGTAATTACACACAGATTATGTACACTCTGAATCCACTTACCTGTAGTATACATGCAACAGTGCAGACTGCTTTTCTCGTTAATGGGTTATTTTTTAACTAAAACCCTGTTCACTCAGTGAATATGGTTGGTGACAATCAGGGAATTAAACACAGTTGTGCACCTAAGCATGCTTTGACTGATGCAATCCTTGTTTCGTGTAACAGAATTGAGAATGGAATGAAAAAACAGTAGAGTCCTGGCCTCATCTTATGTTTAGAGGAAATCAATCCTAGCCACTCTTCTGACCTATTCTTTGTCTCCTCTTTCCAATTCTGCTCTCTATCAGCACCTAAATCCCTCTTCAGGAATTCCACTGAGCCATGACAGAGCCTTTCTCAGAGGCTCCTGGTTCAGCCAAGGTTAGATGCCATTTGGATGGTGAAGGCGTAACCCCAAGGCAAAGGCCAACTTCCTGTCAAATACTAGGTCATGAATGTTTTGGAGACTGGTATTTCTGAGAAGAAAAAACAAACAAACAGGTATCAGAATCGTATTTATCATGCACCGTGATTTCTCTTGGCTTCATTTTCAAAAAAATTGATGTTTTTCTTAAAAAGAAAAACTTTGGTAATGGAAAAATAAAGTTTTGCACAAGTTTAGAAAAAGTAAAAACAACCAAAATACTGTCAAATGCCAGTTTCTAACACATTTTGATTTATGTAAATACACCAGTCCTGCCAAGAATGGAAATACTGTACTTTTTTTTTGTTTGTTTTTTGACTGCAAACAGGTTTGTTTTTCACACTCCATATTCTGAGCCTCATTAAATATAATAATTCTTATTCAGAACGAAGACCCATTTCATATCCATATGCTCAGTAAATAATGTAAGACCATTAAATTTCAGCCTCAAATATTTTATTCTACAGAATGAACCTGAAAAAAAAAAAAAAGCACAAAAGTAAATCTAAATCAAATCAAATCAAAACATACAGACTACAAAGATCACGACAGACCAGCAAACATGGTCTAGTGACTCTGACTTTAGATATAAATCTTAATTTCTGTGTCTCACTACTTACTCACTTACTATTGTAATTCTGGAACTACAATACCTTGCTAAATGTGATTAAAATTGAAAGCCTCATTCACCCTAGCTTTTGATTTGTTTCTGTAACAAATACGCAGATATGCTGAACCTGGGGAGAATCATTACAGCAGAAATTTTTAAATGAAGTTATTCATTTTTAAAAGTGCATGTTTATTAGAGAATAAAGTCAGAGTCATATTATAAAGACTAGAGAGTCTTTATAATATCTCCTTTCTGTCTGGCATAGAATTCCCAACCTGAGTACTGCTCCCTTAGTACAGGGCAAAGAGAAGCCTTTCTCCTTGTACAGCTGTGTCCTATTTATGTAAGGACCAGAAGCAAGCACGTAACACTCAGGTGTCCTTTATCAATGTTGTCACTGGATGAGGTTGAGAAGGACCTACAGATCTGGGAAGGTTTTGCCCTGACCTCACTGTATACTTGTAGGGAACAGTATGCTAAAGGCTGATGTAATTAACGGCTATTTTGCCACTTCTGAGGTCCTGTCTAGCATTTGTCTGTTTATGTGAGAAGAGGAATGCAGGAGTGTTTTCAGCAAGGTGTCTGCCTGTGTGTGGAAGGGAGTTCCCCATCAGTTCCACCCCTAATTCTACTAAAAACAATCGAAAGATAAACAGACATTTTCCTGGTGTTCTCTGGCACTCATCTCCTCTCATGTCTCTCTCTCCCGTTCTTTCTGCTCCCATAGCAGGAAATTAAGAGCCTTTGCCAGAACATGCTGAGAGCTGGAGCATGAGGGAGTTGATGAAAAGTAATTCACTGGTATCTCTTCTTTTCCTCACTCTAGCATATTCCAGATAGCATAGGCCTATTCTAAATTGGAACATTTTCAAGGAAAGTCTTCTTTCATGAATGATTCAACTGAAATAGTTTCTTACTTTCAACTGAAATAGTGTATTTTGTTTATTTTCCAAGCAAAACAACAACAGCAAAACAAGCAAACAAAAACTTGCATGAATGCATGATGTTTATACCAAGTTTTCTTATATACTTAAGGCAGTTCTTCCTCAAATAGTGAACAGCAGAAACAACACAGCATTGCTGGCATTGATGGAACAAGAGGAGATAAGTATGTTCTTAAACTGCACTGCTCACTTACAATGCAGGAGTGGATAAGTAAAGGTAGCATGAGAACAGTAAGATAACAGAATACAGTCATAGAATCCATAAGAGTTGGAAGGGACTTCTGAAGGCCATCTAGTGCATACTCCCTGCAGTGAACAAGGACACCACAGCTAGATTAGGTTGACCAGGGCCTGATCTGGCCTCAACTTGAAAGACTCCAAGGATGGACTGTTAATTCTCATTTTAGCAATAATTAAGCATCATACGATCTAATGTTTATATTGACATTTAAAACACTAATACATACGTATCATATAGTCTGCTTACAAATGGCAAGCAAAAAGCAGTAGACATGAAATACAATAAATGTTTTGGTGCTTGGCAACTCTTGAAAGCCTTGGAAAATAGATGTAAGAATACTTTTAATAAGTTATCTGCTAGTGAATTGCTTAAAAGTCACAAGTAAATCGGAATGAGATGCTTAACCTCTTGAAGTTCTGGCTACTAGAATAGTGACAGACAGCCTTACTGTCATGGGAGATAAAACCACTCTTCCCTGCTCATTGCTCATAAAACACTTGCATTGAAAAATGGAGAAGAACTGATACACCATTAAATATGGAAGTAGAACATGGTTATGTGTACTTTAAAAGTCTTGATAAACAGTTCCTGAAAGATTACAGCCAGAAATAACATGTTCTGTTATATCAACTCCCAAGAATATGAAGATAGATAAACAACAGATAAATTAACAATCTGCTGTTTCCTAAAAGTCAACCAGTTTTAAGGTTTTTGCTGGTCAATTTTTTTTTTCACCCCAATCAAAGTTTAATAATAAAATCAGAATTAAAGCATTATTATCAGCTTAGACACCACACTGTGTGTCTATCGCTTGTAGGCTTTGCAAGGGCAAAGTTTCCTTTTGTCTTAAGTATGTTCTATAATAGAAATGGACAGCTGATTTGTCTCCCATCATCACTCTTCTACCTCAAGTAAGTCAATATTTCTCCCAGTACTGTAGTTTGATATCAACTGTTAGAATTCATAATTGGAGACCTTAGAAAGAGATGTATCAGCTATCATTTCTCATGGCTTGATTTTATCTTTCCAAGTGGTTCATACATAGAGATTATTTAGTCTTTTCTTACCCACTAGTGTAGAAGCTTCAGAACAAATTTTTGATCTGTAGTAATGATTGGAAACTGCTAGAACAATTTTAAAAGCGGTATCTCAGAAGCAAAACTGTACTGTGTGATCTGAGCCTATCACAATAAATAAATAAATAATGAAATATAGCAAAGGTTATAGTATTTTCTCAGTACTTTCAGACTTCACATGGAAAAAGGCTAGGCAAAGATTACATAGTACTTCAAAAAGAACAGAAGCAAAAACAATGAAAACATGGAGAACTAAAACATTAAGATTTTATTTTATGTTTGACACTAACCAAGAATTAAACATTATAAATGGTATCAAACTTATCTGCAGTCTGATTGAAAAACAGTAGGAAAACACTGAGAACTAAGAGTTTTTCTGTTCTTCTAAGGTAAAGTGCTGTAATGGTTGAGCGTCTGTAGTAGTGGTTATCACTTCATTTCCAGCACTTACCAGAGTAACCATGCCGAGTTAAACCATTTATCTGTTGGAAATACGTTATTTGATTTATTACCATGTAGAAATAAGAAAACTATATAGCCTTGGTCTTTAAAACTCCTCCCATTTTGCAGAGAACATCCTAACTTACAGATGAATTACACTGAACAAGATTACTTTCCCCTCCGATTTCGATTTTCAAAACCAAAGCAAAATATATATCTCTTCAAAATGACAGGAGGAATGTGAACCTCAGTCACTGCTTTATTTTTTTTTTTTCTTAACCATTAGGGTGTTGGGAAAGATAGTCTATCTTGCACTTACAAAGAGTGAAATATATGATCTAATAGTGGAGAATTCTATCTACCTACCATTAGCTCAGGATCTATAAAGGCTGGTAAACATAAAAGGTAATGTAGAATTTAAAAAACAAACACAAGAAATCTTCTAAATGCTTCTTCTTTTATTTTTGGCAGTAAAAGAGATAATGATAAATACTGTTTTTTGTTTTGAAGTCTGATCAGGACAGAATTCTCACTTCCATATTTGTCACAGAGAAAACCCTCTATTTACAGGAATGATTGAGATGTGGGAAACTGAAGGATTTCTGAACACCTTTACCAACTGTCTTTCATGACCATCTGGAATTCCAGATGTAAAGAAAATATTTCTCCCCCTGTTAAAAGAATTTGTCCATCAACATTGTTTTCCTTCTATAATCATGCAGACTGAAGGGCATATTTCTGATACCAGTGCACAGTTCATTCTGTGCTTGCAGTAGAGAGTTCTTCATATGCTTTGCCCCAAACCAGAAAACAGCCTTGCAAAAACAATCTGTGACACTGCGTGTTTAAAGAAGGGAGAACACTCCTACTGCACATTCACAGACCTCGTGTGGAGGAGGAAGAGTTATAAGTGTGGAGTGAAAAAATGATGGAAATCTATGGAAGACATGATGGAGGAGGAAGTATTTGTTACATGCAGGTTAGTCCTTTGTGCTCAAAACATGGCTTTGAACAGACTCTGTCAAATCTTCAGCTAAGAGCTACTCCAGCTAATGCCAGAAGAGGGGAGTCTTCTCTTTCCCGGAAACTACGTGGGCAGAATTACTGTTTGTCTTGAACAGGACTACCCTAATTTTCAGACTGCTCAGACTGAACATTTTCTTGAAGAAAGGTCTTAGCATTCCAGGTGTGACTTATGAATAAAAGCACCTTTGCTAAGACTCTATGCTTATACATGTGTACATTTTGTTTTCTTGTAACAAAATTGAAAACCCAGCATCACCCTTAGCTTCATTAGAATCAACCTTATATTAAAGCCAGTGTCCAGATCACAAGCTAGGAGGAGCTGAGAAAATAAGAATGAAATATGTGCTTTGGTGGCAGGACAGCAGAGAGACTTGTTGCCTTCCTGAAGGCTATCTTATTACATTATCTGTTTAATCCATATATACATATTTTTTAATGTTGCATAACTAACACAACCTTTGCTATTATCCTCCTGCAAACACCCACTATGGCAGTGCTGATTCTTTTTCTGTCTGGACTTCAGGGGGAAGCAGGTTTTGGGGAAGCATTTTTGAACGAAAAGGAAGGCTCACAAATATTTTTTTTCTTACAGTAGTACACAAAGATTAAAAATAAAAACAAAAAAGCTTAAAAAGAGTAGTAGAATGAAAACAGCAAAGTGTTGTGTAGTTAATACAGATTATTTATAATAATCTTAAAAAGTAAGAAAAGAGTTATCTAAAGTGTCTAAGAGCTATTTATTATTGCAGAGGCTCAAAAAAAAAACCAGAGGCATGTGATCAGATCACCTCCAGAGTACAATAGGAACAGTGTTATGAAATAACAGATCTGAATTACCATCTTCATCTCTGATCCATGACCTGATGATCCAGAATAACACAATTATGCATATGGCAGTTTCTTTTATGGTCAAATATAAAAGCGGTTTGTCTATTTCAGCCATTTGTTTTCTTTTATCCAAGTAAATTCCCAAATTACAGTGGAGCTTAAAAATATGCAAAAATCGTTTTTGCAAACCTTGGTGTAGACTAGGAGTATCTACCTGGGCTAGCTGCTAGTGGTAAACTGCCACCACCACTGGCAATACAGGAAGAAGATCCTTGGAGATGTAATTAAAAGACTAAAGTGGAAACTGTCACACTGTCAGAAAAAAGTAATAAAAAAAAAGTAAAATAAAAAGGAAAAAAAAAGGAAAGCCCATTGGGACAGAGATCAAATAAAACAGAACAATATTTTACTCTGATCCATTAAAAATAACAACTAACTAATGCATTCATCCCTACAGAAAAACTCAAATACAGTTGATCTGTATAAGCAGTACACATTGTACTTATTCACACCTTTCGGTAGGGTCTGCCAAGGTACTTCACAGACACTAATGGCTGAGCTCAGTTAATCGGCTTAAGACAAAGGAAACCGGTGAGATCTGAGCTCCGATCTAAAACCTGAAGTAGGTGATGCTGTTGTCCCTCTATAGTCAACACTCAGTTCCATCTCTGAGGAGAACCACAGCTGAGCGGGAGAGATGTAAAAAAGCTTCAAATAAGTTTTAGTCTTCGGGCCATAGGTCAGCAGGGTAAGACCTCAGGAGGTGAACTGCAGAAAGTTACACAGCAGATCCAGAAAGTGGACGTTCTGTGTCGCGGTATTGTTTTGCAAATGTATTCTGGCACCAGCAGTGAATCTGAACGTGTTGCCCATACAACCATTTCAGCAACGCTGTGTGAGAGCAAAAAACTAGTGAAAATGCTGATTTTAGCATTTTACACAAACTGGAGTTTATGTAAGGATATATTTCAAGGCTGTGTACATCATAGCTATGTAGAACCCAAAGCATAAAACACTCAGCTTAACAGAAGACATTTCAGGCCTTTCAGGCCTCAGACTACACAATTTCTAAGCCATAAAGCAAGGTTATTCATATCTGAGAATTGAAGCAAGAAGTATCCAATCCTGAACAAGCTAAAACATTTCTAAAAGTCAAATGAAACAAGTGCATGGCATGAGGTCAGAAAGTGACATACAAATTTGTCATTCTGGATACAGAAAAGGTAAAAAAATAAGTACTGCATAAGATCAGTCAAGTGAGGAATGAATACCTCAAAACGAATACCTTTAAAAGATACATAGTTTGAACACTTAAAAATTAAAGGAGGGGGAAAATAAGAGAGAAAGAAAGTGAAAAAGAGAGAAAGAGGAAAAGAAAGAAAAGAATTGAAAATGTAAAGGATGTGTCAGAGAAGAAAAAGGAAAAAATGTGCCATCAGTGGCAACTTGTGCGGCAGAATAGAAACATGAATATAATGACACACAGGGCAGACCTCATGAACGACTGTACACAAATCCTCTGGCAGCAATCTATCAAAACAAGATCCTAAAAATTAGACAGAAATATCTGTTTTGAGCTAGAAAGCATATAAGAAAATCTCATTCACTTCTCGTAGTGAAATAATGCATTTAAAATTGCCACAGGCAACTAACTGACAAAAAACTTCCCTAACATTTCATGCTCAAGAGAACAAAGATCAGGCTGAAGCTAAGGAAGAGAGGATTCCACGGAACTGCTGTATACTGTTCACTTCACTGGAAACAAACAAACAAACAAAAACAACCTACAACTATTCAGATACAACTAGCATGGGAGATAAAGATCCATCCTACAAGCTTACCATGTTGGTTGGCAAGAACTGATCCTCACTGAATTACCCCAGGTAAGCAATACTACTCCAAGCATTGTTAATGATTGGGGCAGAATTTTTTTGATACCATGTGACATTTCAGATTTTCCTTTTAGTCTGTGGGGAATCAAAAACATCACTTGTGCAGAAGTTCCCTAAAAAATTTATCCCTAAGAAGTTTACAGAGCTGCTACACATAGAATACATCTGTTGCCTCTACAGCCACTCATACTGTCCCCAGTGCTAACAGTTAGCAATCATGGTCTTAATTAGCCCAACCCACCTGGCTATTTTGCTACTGAGAAATCAATTAATTCAGTTTACATGGAGCAACTTTTGTGTGTTACCATAGCTTTATCACTACTGGACATCCTTATATATAAGTTACACACACAATAAAAGCTTAGTACCCAGGCTGAATTTGTATTCTCTAATGATATGCACTCTGTCAAGCAGGTATAGAGTGTGATTAGTATTTCTGATGTATGTAGGGATTTAGGAAAAGCCTTGCCAGAGAGCAAAGGAGAAATCTGGGATGTAAGCTAAGAACCCTTAGACGCACTGAACTGGACAACCTTTAGTTTTTTAGTCTTCTCTAAATACTGTGAATACTCATTTTGAGTCTCAGCTTACTAGCCTCCCTTAGGAGCCTCTGTTACTCCATTTGTTAGTGTTTAATACGAGGAAACAAGCATATAAAATGAGAGCAACCTGTCACTGGGTTTCCTAATTAATTTTCTGTCTTTACTTTCAGTAACTTCTGCTCCGTTTGGGGCTGTTAAGATATGCGGTCTTGTACTCATATCCAGAGAAGTCTCTTTCTGTCTTCCCTTCTTTATGCTTTAAAGAGATTCTATTTCCTTATTCCCCTTTCCAACTCAGCAATAAGGAAAAGCGTGGCTGAACTGTCAGCTACTAATATTTGGAGCAAGAAAATCTTCCACCGTTCCTTGGACAAATACCTTAAAATGATCCTTATTATCATTTTCTTACTGCCTGTTCTGAGTAGTCTATCTGAAGGTGTGTAAAGAAAACTGTGTTTTCAGGGCAGGGGACATGCTATTTTCTGCTTTGATGTTTAGTGAGTATCCCACTTCTCTGAATACAGTTTTTCACTGCTCTGTCATGTATACCTTTTCTCTGTAGGTAGGTGAGATTACAGTGGAAAATGAGAAAAAATGTATACAAATTCTGTTAAAGATTTGAAAGAGTATAGCTATGCCTCAAATCAGGAAAGTTCATAGGTAAACTGTACTATGAGAAAGGCTCATAGGCTGAGCTAGAAATGGAATGGCCAAACAGTCTGTTTTACTTGCAGAAATGACATAAAAAGTGAAAGGTAGGTGTAAGTGACATAGAATGTGCTATCTGCACACTTAATAGAGCACTCACGGCCATTTTTGTATGTGTGCGACATGCTAATGTCTAATATTGTGCAATATATGATACGTAACCTAATGATACATGAAGTTCCACAAACTGTTTGAAGAGTAGCTAACTATTTATATTTAGAACTGACAGAGCTAAGAAAAAGCAGCTACTTTTGTTCACTTTATGTATTCAACACAATTTTCAGGGAGATCTGCTTTCACTTATTTGCACTTCTATCACTTCTAACAAGGGAAACAGAAGAGAGAACATATTTCAATACACCAAGAAAATAAAAATATACTGAGTCTGAAATTCTTTTAAAGAGCTGAAGGGCTCAATCTCAATTTGATTGCGGTCCCTTACAATGAAAGAGTAGCCTTATATTTGTACAAATCAAAATATATTTCTCTTTTCCATTATCATTAGGAGTAACAAAGAAGTTTAGAATCTTTCTGTTTATCTCAGAATTATACTACATAAGCAATTGATGGATTTGGACAACAAATGGGCATTCTCCAACCTCCTTGGAGACCTGTTTTTCCAAGCATGCTCCCAGGCTTTCACCCAAAAAGAAAAAAAATAGTAATAAAATTGTAATCTAGGGTGTCCAGAATAAACTAGTCAGTCAGTAATAGCAGCTGTGTAGCTCTGTAATCATCACTGTTTTTTCTCCTAGCTCTCAGCATGGAAACCTTATTGCCAGTAGAACTGATTTTAATAACAAATAATTGCAGGAAGCTCACAAGGTACATGAACGTTGAGAAATATTACAAAGAGGGGATGAAGTATACCCAGCACCTCTTAAATGATGCCTGAGGGGATTCTGCATTAAAGCATAGGGTGAAATTATTTAATGATATCAAACAGATCAGATTTAATGCACAAATCCAGACTTGCCATTGTGTGTTGTTTGTTTGTGTTGTCTGTGTGTCTTGAAATGTTTTATTCTTAAGGTTCTGTGTTAAAGTAAAGAATACTGCAGCAAATTCTATATGGTGAACAGTTTTTAAAAGTCAGATTTTCTATTGCATCTCCAGTACTGCCCGCATGAGACGAAATAACTTATTCCATTATATCTCTAAAGTACTTCAATTGCTATGTATCTTTGGGTAGCCTTTAACTGATAACTAATTATGCTGCTTGACTTTATTTTTATTGCTTTTGTAAACACTTTGCTGAAAACAGGTATTTTTCTTCTCTGAACAGAGAGTCCTGTAAATGCCTCTGATTTCTCATTTTGGCTATGCTATGTAATGAATCCAGAGAATATCACACTGGAGAGATCTCTTACATCAGACTGAAATCACAAGTATCTGAAAAAAGTTACAAGAAGACAAAAGAATCATCCAACAGCCGGTCCAAAAATTATTGCCTCTTGAAAACACACTGATCTAAGAAATCCCCAGTCTGGAAATGACTTAAGTATCACATGTCAGTTCTGGGCCAGCCAAATAATCTTTACTGTGGTTACTGTTCTGAAAGACAGCACAAGAGACTAGAATTTGATTCCCTGCTCTTTCCTACTAGGCGGAAGAGTTACATTCATGCCCGTGTAGTATCTTTCATCCAGGGTTCTCTGAAGATGTACAGCAGGAAAACACCGAACGTAGGATCATTTAACAAACACTGTTTCGCATGAAATATCAAGAAAAAAAAATTGACAAAAAATTCAGGCCTCACATTTATGTTTCCTAAAATGTTTAGTGGTTTTACTGATGTTAAGCTCTACATACCCTGGGTAGCTCTTATAAAGAAGAACGTTCAAGTCTTCACTGGTGTGTTGATGTAGCTGAACAGCGGGCTGTTGGTAAGGCTGTAGCTGAACCTGAACTGACAGTCCTTTCAGGACACAAGCTAATTCTGCAGTGGGTTTCCACAGTCATGTAAAAGCATTTATTAGCATGGGTTCTGGAATAATCAGTAACATCTCTAATGTTTTTGCAACTGAGATAGCAATCTTAGTACCAGCAGTGTCACAACTGCTTGATTTAGCTGTGCCTGGAAACACAGGGCTTCACTTACTGGACAGTGGGTATTTTGACTGATAAAACTGAGCATAACTTCAGTAACAACTTCAGTGACAGAGTATGTTTTATATGCTTAAAAATTGTGGAAAGCAATTGGCTGTTACAAAATTCTATAGAGAAGGTTCAAATTGCTTTTACTAAGCCAAAAGCAAATAATGGATCCTTTCAAAAACGAAAACAAACAAGCAAACAAACAAACAAAAAAAAAACAACTGGTAATTAACACACAAAAGGAAAAAATTAAAAATATATAGAGTAGCATCTTAGACCTTGTGGATCACAGTAATGCAGATGGTGATAGATAGGTTAGAGTGAAATACAAACTGACTCAATCAGTACGATATTTTAGATAGAAAAGGCAAATCTCATTTTCAGCTGTGTTATTAAGAACACTGTATACAGAGCACAGGATGTAATTCCTCTGTTGTCTATGGATCGTGTGAGTTTTCAGCTAGAGAACTACTTCCAAATCAGTCCAGTGAACTTGGTGATATTTGAGGTAAGCTGAGGACCACTCAGGGAAGAGGAACAAGAGTGTTAATAATTTTCAGAAGTACAACCTCTGAGGAATGCTTAAAGAAAAAGTTGTGGTTGGATCTATGGGGGAAGTAGAAGAAGGGCATAATAAAGGTCTTCCTGAGCCGAAAAGTCTGCTATGTATTCTGTCTAGGACAGAGCAAGAAGGAATCTATTTACAGAGAAAAATTATTCAGTTCTTTTTTTGCCTAATTTATCTAGCATTCATTCCATTGTCCTTGCTTTCTTCAACTTAGTCATCTTTTTGTGAAACTTAATCTGTTTCTTCAGGATGACAGAAGATTGTTTTACAAAAGCAGCACTTTTTTAACATTATTTATTTATCTTTTTTAACTTTATGAGCTGAGTAAACAAGTTTATATACAGAATGACAAAACATGCATTTCAATTTTTTTCATGCTTATTTATCTAAGATGCTTGAGAAAAAAGGTTTGATGTTCATGATATTACAAAGCCATGCTAAATTTTCTCACTTTCATAAGGAGAAACAATACATTGTGGCTGGTATATATATTTTTTTTAGAAATTGGCTCTTCAGTAGTACTTGATTCCACAGAAGTGGAAGAACTGATCTCACAAGTTCCCAAAATCTTTTAGCAGTTCTTCTAAAGTAGGAGAACATCTATTAATAAACAGATCAGAATGATCTTATTTTTATGGTTAGCTTCATTTTTTTCCATTCTGTGAAGAATTGGTCTCTTCCACTTCAATAATTATAACCATCTCCTAGTGTATTTCTGCTTGTCTGTCTTGTTTTCCATCAGAAAGATCACCTGTAACACTGGCAAGTTCCTCTTCATCTTTATACATCGCTGTTACAGTTAATGTCAGCTGTCTGAAGGTGTTGATGGTCTTAACTCTACCTTCACTGTCAGAGGAGAAGAATCTTCTGAAAACTGTCACTATCATCACATTCCATCATGTTACTCATTTCATTTCTCTCTGCAGTCTGTTTTGCAAGGTAATGTAGGCAATGTATAATTTTGATTGTGCTTATCCTTGCTTGCATCACACCAGTCTGTTAAGGTTTATTTTGAATTGTTACAATCTCCATCACATTTGAAAAGTCATGGCTGTCAGGTGAAGTCCCTGAAAATGGGAAATATTGCTCCCATTTTTAAGAAAAGGGAGAAAGGAATGCCCAGTGAAATAGAGGATGATAAGCCTCAAGTCTCTGCCTGGGAAGATCATGGAAGAGATCATCCTGAAAGAGGTGTTAAGATGCATGCAAGGTGAAGAGATGATCTGAAACAACCAGCATGTCTTCACCAAGCTCATTTTGTGCCTCACCAGACTGGTAACCTTCTGCAGGAGAGTGACAAAGCAACTGATGCCAACTACCTGGGCTTCTGGCAAGGCCTTTGATATGGTCCCACACAGTGTTTTTATCTCTAAATTAGAAAGAGATGAATTTGAAGGCCAAATTATTCAGTGGATAACGAATTGGTTGGATCATCACAGCCAGAAAGTTGTGGTAAGTTCTGCACAAATGTGGCTAAGAACTTCTTCACAGAGCAGTGACGGAGCACTGGCACAGGCTGCACAGAGAGGTGGTGGAGTCTCCTTCTCTGGAGACGTTCCACACCCACCTGGACGCCTACCTGTGCAACCCAGGCTAGGGAGCTGCTTTGCAGGGGGTTGGACTCCATGATCTCTAGAGGTCCCTTCGAATCCCTGCAGTTGTGTGACTCTGAACTTCTGTGGTCAGTGGCTCCATGTCCCCGTGAAGGCCAGTGTCAAGTGATGTCTCACAGGGGTCTGTGTTGAGACCAGTGCTTTTCAGTGTCTTTATCAATGACACAGACAGTGGAATTGAGGGCAACACTGACAAGTTTGCTGATGACACCAAACTGAGCAGCGCAATTTATACGACAGAAGGGTGCTATACATAGGTCCTGTGTATTTTACACTTTTTTCAAAACAGATGAGAGTTTCTGAGGTTTAATCCAGATCCAAACCTCTAGACTAAACCTCACATGGACTAAAAGTGACATACAGGTTGTACATGTCTAGTTCAAAATGAAAGAACATATCTTTGTTCTTTACAGCTGTGATGATAAATGGTTCGTGTCTTTGTGTCTCCTGCTCCTGGTTTCATTTAAAAGGCACAGTAGTAGTAACTTACTGCTAATTTTTTTTGAAAATTTTATTTTTCCTGATAACATTGATTAAAAGTAGAGCCTTATTATTGGTCTAGACCTCATAATAATACTATAAAGGGCTTTAAAGCCTGGAAGTGAATATAACTGTTTTGTATAAGGAAAATGCAGGGTTAAGTATTATGAGAGCTAGAAGTGGCCCATGATGAATTTGTTTTGACGCCTCCCTATTAGAAAATGACATATTCTTAGCTAGTTGCACTCCTGATAAATAGCATTTTCCTCTGGAGTCTGGAAAAATGTATCCGCTGGTATGCTTCTACAACAGATTCCTGAAATAAATGCCTCCTAAAACTATGCATGGAGGACCAGATGTCTGTGCGTTTCCTCAGTGTAAGTGTAGCACTGCAATTAAAGATCATCCTCCCTTTCATGTGTACTATTTCTTTCAGCTCAGCTTTTAAAACTGAGATTTCAATTCAGTCAACATTTCTTACAAAGCACTAAGCTATGTTGGTGCGCGCGTTTGGCCTTTAAAGCAATAAGAACACAAAGAAATGATGAGGAAGTACTTTTTTTCTTTGAAGAGGAATAATTGAAATGAGTTAGAAGAATGCAGTTTCTTTTTAAAGATGTGGCTTGGACTGCATTTCCACCATTCTTTAAACTTTCAGAAGAAAAACAAAATAGAAGAAAACGCATGGAAACCCCAACCTATCCTGTATTATTAAGGACTGAAACAGGAAGTAGCAATAATGTTAAGGAAGACACAAACCATAAAGCGTGGATTTACCACCAGAAACCCACAACACTGTAGCTGCTAGGCACATGTTTCTGAAGATTCAGTTAATCTTATGACGACTATTTTGTAGACTATGGTGTAGTAAAGCTGATGTTTCAAGTTCAGATATTTTATTTGCTTGTAAAGGCACTGAACTGAAGATGACAAATAACTGCTGCTGACATCTTGATTTTGTAACAGTTCTCACAGTCCTTATCTCCTTCCTCGTGGCATTACTCCTTCATTAGTAATACAATCATATTTGTATACTAATTATTACATAATTAGTAATACAGTAATACTTTGCCATCAATGTCCAAACTTTTGGCTTGCCTGGGCCACAATGAGTGAACAGGCATTATTTTGGGCCACATACACAAAGCTCAGGCTGAAAGAAATACCTCTTGTTTATTTCTATGGGAATTACAACTGACACGAAGAACATAACAGCACTACTTGACAGAAAAAATTCTCACCTACAAATCTGCATTTTTCAATACAGTCACCACCATTAGCTATGTATTTTCACCAACAAGGAACAAGAGCCTGCACCAAACAAAATCTGCACCAGCAGAGGTGACGCAGTGTCACTTGTCATTACTGCAGAAATGTACTACCACCATTTCATTGTCTTCACATCCACTATCTGGTCTTCACAGTTCACCATGAGTCAGTGAATGTTGGTGGCTGCCATTTTGTCTGCATGGAGAAATTCAGTGACAGACTTTGGCTTCATCTGCACTTCCATGTCAGATGCCAGTCTCTCAGACTGCCTCTCTGCTGCCTTTTGTCACATGGTAACAACATGCAGAGGAATACTGGTGGGAAGGCTCACCCTCTACTGCCACACCACCACCATCTGTCTCTGACATCATGGGCCAACATCATGAAATAGGATGTGTTACTTTCAGAGCAGCCCTCGTAAAATATATAGTATAGTTTATAAGGAAAAACAAAAACAAACAGACAAACAAAACCCTTATTTTAATCTTTCATATTTTTATTACCAAAAAAAAAAAAAGAAAAAAAAAAGAGAAAAACCCCACAGAACTGGTGGGATACGTGACCTTATTTTCATGAAACTAGAGCATCAGTCCCTGGTTTGACTGCAATGGCTGTAATTCTCAGTGAGCTCTCAAGGTGTTCTTCAAAGACTTTGATGAAATTTTACTCCTCTACTTTATCTTTGACAACAGTGGTTCACAAAAGTATGTACTGCCAGAAAGCGATTACACAAATAAGGTGTGATTGTGAAGTGAGGAATGGTAAGAGAGTTCTTATAAAGAGACATGACCAAATTTCTGAGTTGAATGCCTGACTGCAAGTCTTAAGAATGGGAGAAAGTGTGATATATTTATGTTGATGGAAAATGGAGTTGCAAATATTCCAAAAAAATGTTTTTTTTCATCAGTCTTGAAACATATTCTCACATTCACTTGTGAGAACAGAAAGCACAGCTGCATATTTTTCGCTGTTCGTAGGACTGTGTTTAGCCAAAGTATCAAAATAGATAGAATTATTTGCCATCACGTGATTTGGCACTGCACTGCACTTCACCCTGTGCCACGGTTTCAGAGTTAACAGGACACCACTGTTTGTTTGCTACTGAGTGATTGCTAGGTGCACTCCTGGGCTGGGCCAGGACACTTGGTGGGGCAGAAGCAGAGCTGCCACCGTGATGGCTTGGGGCAGGGGGTGGCCACAGAGCGAGCTGTGCTGGGCTGCGTGCAGCCTGTGGGCCACGAGCTGGATACGCCTGTACATTGCTACCAGGGCAATACCCATTAATCAGGAGTAACAAATCACACAGAAATAACCTGACCACATAGATTCATAGATATATTAGGTTGGAAAGGACCTACAAGATCATCTAGTCCAACCACCCTCCCACCACCATCCTACCCACCAAGCTACTAAATCAAATCCCTTAGCACCTCATCTAAATTCTTCTTGAACAGCGCTAGGGATGGTGCCTCAACCACCTCCCTAGGCAGGCCATTCCAGTGCCTGACCACTCTTTCAGAGAAAAAAATTCTCCTCAGATCTAATCTAATTCCCCGGCGCAACTTGTGGCCATTCCCTCTCATCCTGGCATTAGTTATCTGAGAGAAGAGGCCGACCCCCTCCTCCCCATAGCCTCCCTTCAGGAAGTGGTAGAGCGCGATGAGGTCTCCTCTGAGCCTCCTTTTCTCCAGACTAAACAATCACAGACCTCATCACACTGAGCTCTGGTACAAGGTTGCTGCCTTGATCTACAGGCAGGTTGTACAGATGTTTTTCAGAGCAGGGCAGTTACTTGTTTTTACATAAATTCTATTCTAACAATTCAGTTTTGAGGACTGTCAAAGCTTGAACAGATTAAATGATGGTGTCCACATCATTAAGGTGATCACTTTTCAAAGCACTACTACCTACTATTTTATTTATAATATATCAATGATACACAGACATTTTGCTTGTACACTGTATGGGTTTACAGAAGGCCAGAGGATACACACATGTGCACGAAGAAATGAGAAATAGATGGTCCAACAAAAATATAGAGGATAATTTTATGAATAGATACTCAGAAGCCACAGACGCAGTGACACAGTCCAGGAATACTTTCTGTACAGTATTAAACAAACTAGCTTCCTGCAGACCATCATGTGGTAAATTACAATGTCTCTTCATTAGAGCCATTGACTTGTCATCCTCATATAGCTCTGCTGTAACTGAGGAAGGTATCTGGTGACAGTACTAGAGGTGGATTTAATGAACTCTCTAATTTAAGGACACTTGTGAATTAACTTTCAAAGTGGAAAAGTAGGCAGTCACGTTTTCTATCCTTAAAATCAAATACAATTACTCTCTTGCCCTACAAAAACAGAAACTCACAAGCTAGAAGAGTTAATTCATGACACCTAAAGATTCTGAAGATTTAAAAAATACCCTTTAGCCAGCAGTTAATTATTTCCTTATTTTTTTCTTTTTTCCACTGCACACACACATATATATATATATATATATATATATACACACATATGTTATATATATAAATATACACGCAGACACACAAATGGGGTCAATTTAGCATTACTAATTCAGAAAATACAACCTGGAATACCACCAACTTCGTGAGATTGGTCCAAGATTCAAGACAACTCTTTGGATGTGAAATTAGAATGACTGACACTGAGGCACCCAAAGGAGAGCAAGGAAGGAAAGTCAAAGTTGTACCCTGATATCACTGTTAAGTCCGAACACTATTTCACTTATGTGCCAGTGGGACAATTGCATGAAATAAAAATTACTTTAAAAAGGAAAAAAGCTTTTGGACACTGTATTTTCATTTCCTACTTTCTCCAGATTCCAGATGTTGACTAATGCCTATACTGAAGTCTCTGTCTTGTTTTTACAATTGCTCCTGATCACAGTGTGTGGATGCTCTCAGCAAAGTATTTGTGCTAAGGTGCAGTGAGACCAGATCTTGGACTGTAAGGCTCAGAACCAAGTTCAAGTTCAAACAAGACTGACAGTGCTTTTGCAGTTGGGGCAGCTGAATTCTCTGATAAGAGCTCAAGATGTTAAAATTAGATAATTGGAAAAAAGACAAATATCAGGTTCTCCATTCCTCTGTCTTCTTGTCTTTCTCTTGACATAAAGACCTAATGATATATTAATATCAGAACCAATAATAAAAGAGACAGAAAATGAACAAAGATGTTGTGATACACGAGGAATCATTAATACACACTATTTAAAGCCAGATTTAAGGTTTTCTAGAGTATTCATCTTAGTCTGCCCCATCCATTTCAAGTCTCCCTTCAAGCAATGTGTAAACAGAAGTAAAATCGTTCTGATAAAAGTGGTGAAACCTTAGCAGTCATCTTTCAAGACTGGACATGGCATATTTTGTGACTTGCCCCGCAGGATTACGTTTGACACTCGTTGCTTTTAAGACACCAATCAGTATCAGCTGTGACTGAGGCATTTTATTTATTAGAACTCATTTGTGAAAACAAAATCAGTGCAAAAACGTTTGTTGTGAGATACCATGATAAAAGAAGCAAAATCCCATTAACAATTAAAACACAAGACTAAGGCAGTTAAACTGGATTTAAAAAGTGAGAGAGAAAGAGAGAGAGAAGAGAGAGACTTTCCCATCTTGCTTACAAAAAATCTCTCCAAGGCAATCACTTTTGACTGGAATAGTATAATGAAAACAAATGGTAACACACTAAGAGAACTGCAAAACACTGAGATTCACTGGGGAAAAATACCCTCAAGTGTTATATGAGATAAGCTGAGACATGTTCCAGAATGCATATAGAACACTATGTGTGGTCTCTGACTAGCAATTACAAAGCTACAGTTAAAAAAATGGACAGACAGAGATTGGAAGTCACAACAGAGGAATAAGAAACTTCAATCTAGAGAGATCTCCAACGTCACAGTGTGCACTCACTGGAGGAAAACATGACTGCAGAGCTAGCAAACAGATTCAAAATAGATATTTTTACTTTCTATACTATTTCAAGAAAGTCACTTCAATATCTTGCACATTATTCTCTTCATCTCTAAAGTCTCTTAAACTGTTTTGGTACTTTGCTCATGCTTAAAACCATCTAAAACCCTTTACAAAAGCTGTAGGAGAGCTACAAAAAAAACCTTCTGCATCTATAACTTTTCATATATAAGAGGAGTTGAGCTGAATTGAGCTCATAAAGTACTGGAAGCACATTTGTCTTTAAGAACACCTGGTAATGCATTTGGGAAAGTTTGGGATAAATCAAACCGTGTGGCAGCAACTTCTAAAAGAGAGCTAAAAGAGGCTGAGTGCAGAGGATATTGTACCAAGAATTACAGTGAAGTGCACAGGAGTGGAAAAGAGCAGAACATGGATATCCTGTAAAACAAACAAACAAACCTTCTTTCATCTCCAACAATCACCATTATGAAAAGGAGGATCTAGCAATACTTAAAAAGTTTTAGAAAAATTTGGAAACAACTTCAGTATCTTTATGCAAATCAGAAAGATCTGACGTATCTTCATGAACTTCACAGTGATTTTTGCCAGTTGGTTAACAAACACAGGGGTAGCAAACACACATATTCAGAAGTAAAGGAACGTTGTCACTACACATGTCTACACAATGCTAATCCAAACAGTTCATGTGGTGAGTGCTGTGTCTGAAATTACATGATTACATAGTTTTCTCTCTGCAGGATCTGTTTGTGTCAAACATGGAGAGCGGGTGATGCCTCTGAATGAAAGAGAGCGTCTGCATAACCAATGAAGCCTCTTTCTCAGACTCCCGCTTAATCTGCTGTAGATGTATCAAGGAATGTGATGAGTGAGATAGGAAAGACAGACCCACAGTCAAAGCAGGTGAAGCAGTTTAATTCCACGCTGGAGGATGATGTTTTATCTTCCTCTGAGATCCCACGTTATCCTGTGCAACTCAAGTTTAAACAAAATTTTTAGTCTTTCACTAGTTTTTCAAGTTTCAGCTCCAGTGCCAATGGTCCGTAGCCTCATTTAGGTGAAATACTCCAAAAACAGTAAAAACTTATCCTTGATGCACCGCCTATATCAGGTCAAATATCAATCTGCTGCCCTAAAATACTAGTCAATTTTAGCTTTCCAGGGGAAGAACTAGACCCTTATCAAAACAAATGCACAGATATTTTTTCCTAATTTAATTATTTTTAAAGGTTGACCTTCTACCAAACCCAATAGATTAATGAGCATGGAAACTCAAATAAAAGAGAGTTGAAAAAGGAAATAAAAAAGAAAGGAAAAAAAAGGACAAAAGGGGAAATACATGCTTCTAATAGAAAGTAAGAGCCCACCATTTGTGTAAATCATGCTGTAAGGTATTCTACCTACTGCTATTCTAGCTACTAATAAGAACTACATCTAAATGTTTAGTATGTGCCTGCTTGCTACAGCCACATTTCTTAATAAAATGAACTGTCACATGAAGACTTCCTAATGGCATTTACTGAAATTTACATTCTCTGTAAAAATGCTCTTCCTCACGTGACAACACATAAATTGAAGATTTTGGTTAAGGTATGTGACCTTCTGGCCTCGGGGTCTTATGTCCTACCTCCACTTTTCTAGTTGGACACACGTGAACTGCACCTGCAGGTCTGCAGCAAGAATAGAGTATTCATGTGAACCATACATTCATTAGTAGGAAGGAAAATCAAGACTGCAGAGAAATACCATGCACTGGATACATCCAAATTTAGATGACTTATCCTTCCAGTTCTTTGAAGCTGCAGTTCCTGCTCATACTTGCATCTCAAACTGGAGCATTTCAATGCTCCAATCTGTAAAGTCAGAATAATAGCGAAGAAAAATATTCATAAATAAAGTTCATAATTTCTTGTCAGATCTGTGGTGTTTGCTGAACTTGCAGTAAACACAGCATTGTAACAAAAGTCTCTGAGCAGGTGGATGGTATGTTAACAACGGCTTCATCTTCCCAGGCTTATCTCAATACGCCACATGGTAGGTACCCCAAAAGTAAGAACTGTGGGCAGATGTAAAATACTGTTGTCTACATGACCAAAAATGATTCTAAATGATGCAAGCTTTCCGGAAAGCGTGGTGATTGTTCAGTCTGAAGCCTAATGATGATGTACATTCAAATGTCACCAGTTAGCCATTGTGCTGCTGATCCTTTGAGCAGAAATGTCTTATTCCACAGTGTTTATCCTGTAATCCCATACTGTCAGGCCAAGAATTAGAACTCCCAACAGCCAACTTGCCTCCAGCTATTTTACTTCTTCAGCAGCTTTCAAGAGGCTCTAATATACTGTCAATACAAAAGCCACTGGCTTATTGACAGGTAGAGCAAAAAACAGGAAATTTGTAAAAGATGAATTATGTATTAAGGAAGATGATAGTTACTTCATGAGTTTTCATTATTTTCATATAAAAATACGTAAAATTAAAAAAAAAAAAAAAGCCAGGAAATAAATTAGAAGGCAGTGGTACATTCAATAGGTTCTTCATTTGAAATGTTAGGTCAGAGTTAAACCTTTTAGCGCGTAATGTGGGTTATTATCACTAAGACCTACGGTTTATTTAATGTAGGACTACCTCTACTGCATGTCTTGCCTCAGTTAAAATTAATCTCACTTCTCCATAAGCGAAGCTTGTTTTAAATTTAATTGTATGGCTGTCTACCTACCATAAGCCATTTCTTGAGCAAAGCTATGACTCTTCCTAGCCTCGATTCACTTCTGTGCAAGTCCACAGCAGAGATGAGCAGCACCCTGATGAGCAGCGCACGCCGTTACTGCGTCAGAGACCGCGCTTTTGCGAAGCCGACCGCATTTTAATGTGGATCAAGCTGCTTTGGACCCTCCTCGTGCGAAGACGCATTGATGTGAACCTGTTCGGGCTCCCACCACGAGGGGGCTGTGCGAGCACGGTGTTCTGGCGAGCTCTTGGGCCTCGCTGGTTCAAAAGGGCAAACCGAAGTGCACTGAGCTCTGAGTCTGATTCATTCGGTCCTACTTCTCTCTAACAGAAAACGAGTCAAGTCGTGGCTCAGGCAGCCCTGTGGTTTTTCTTGCGTTTTAGAATGGCCATAGGTTAGTCACAGTTTTACTTGGTCAGTAGCGCTTTTACATACACACACACATACACACACACACACACACACACACACACACAAAGAAGGTAATAAAATCCTTTTGAGTCACTGTCTGCGCCTGGAACACGCTCCCTGCAGAACGAGGATCAGAACTAATCCCAGAGTTGGGCACCACAAGCTGATCCGCGTCGCACCGGATGAAGATATCTGGGTAAAACCCGGGAAACAGCGCGAGCCGTCCACAGGAGCGGAGATACGCGCGAGATGAACGCCGCCGGCTGCCGGCCGCCCTCCTCCCTCGGGGCAGCCGCAGGAGAGGCATCACAACACAGGGCACGCGGCCCTCCTAACTCGTGGCACTCGGGCGCCCCGCGGCGCGGTGTCCCAGCAGCCGCCCCCACCTCCCGCCGTCCCCCGCCCTCCTTCCACAGAGCGCGGAGGGCCGCCCCGTCCCCGCGCCGCGCGGTGCCGTCCCGCCGCACCCCTCCCGCCCCGTGCCAGGCCTCCCGCGCGGCACAACGCCTCCCGGCCGCCCCGAACGCTGGGCCACGCGGCCCGTGACCGCGGGCGGGGCCACAGCAGCGCAGCAGCAGGGCGGGGGCGGGCGGTGCGTGTGCGGCGGCGCTCCCGCTCCACTCCGCTCCCCCCCCCCGCCCCCCCTTCACCATCCCGGCCAACCTCCCCGCCCCGTGCGCGCGCTCAGGGCCGCAGCTCCCGCGTTCCCCCGGCGCGGCCGGGGCAGGGTTTCGCTCGGCTTGGCTCCGTGTCGCACACAGATGTGACTCTCGCCTGTTCCCTGCGAATGTACAACCGTGACGGCTCACCTCCTCCCTCCTCCCTTCCCTCCTCCCCTCCTCCCCCCCCCCCTTCCCCGGCACAAAAAAAACAAAAAAAAGAAAAACAAAAAAAACACCCTTTGACAAAAATCTCCTCAGATCCCACACCGAGCAGCAGCGGCCGCCGCAGCAGAGCCCGGGAGCGGATGGAGCAATGGGTGGGGAGCGGGAACACGGCGCCGCCAGCCCCAACTTTCCCCCTGCCTAACTTTTCGCTTCTCTTCTAACGCTCTCCCTCTCTCCCTCCGCCGGGCTCGGAGCTCACGCGGGAGCGCGGCCGGGGCGAGCGGGCAGCGGAGCGGGAAGGCAGGGCGGGACGGGACGGGAGGGGAGAGAAAAAGGGGAAAGGAAAAGGGAACGGGAGGGGGCGGCCGGTGCGCGCGGCAGCGCTCGCCGCCGAGTTGTCGGCGGGTGCGTTTGACAGCTGGGCGCGGGCGGGCTCCGCGGCCACGGCTGGCACGGAAAGTTTGTAGGGGAGGAGGAGGAGGCGGCGGAGAGGGGGCTGCTTCCCCCGCCGCGCTTTCCCCTCTTCCCCCTGCATCCCGCTCCGCCGCCCTCACCCGGGAGCAATAAAAAGCGGCGCGGGGGTTCCGCTGTCCTCGCAGCCCCGCTCGCAGCCTCCCCCGCCGCCTCCCCTTCCCCAGCCCGACGGCCCAGCGACGGCAGACCAACCTGTGGAGGCTCTGACCCGGAGCCGGGTCCCCTCCTCCCATCGCTTCCAGCTCTCCGCTGGAAGCTTTCCCCGCTCTCTTGCCTCTCTGCCGCTCGGGGTGAACTTCTGTGGGGCTGAAGTTTTGGAGGAGTCCGAAGGAGAGGGAGAGGGGCTCTCACTTTCGCTGCTCTTTTAATTTTTTTTTTTTTTTTGAAAGAAAAAAAAACAACAAACTCAGAAACAAAAAGCAACAACAAAAAAAAGCAACAACAAAAAAGAAAACAACAACAAAAAAAACCCACCCTCTCGTTTTTGTTTTTTGAAAACCTCGCTGTATTTTTTTATTTTATTTTTTTTAGTCCAAACCACCTGAAGGTGTGAGGGTGAGACAGAGAGGAAAGCGGGGAGGACGAAGGGGAGGAAGGAGAGACGGAGAGAGGGAGAGTGGAGAGGCGCTGAGAGTCCCGAGGCGGCAGGAAGGGTGCGGGCACTGCCGCTGAGAGGAGATCGAGAGACAGGGGGTGCACTTGACAACCAGCATGCAGAGATGGTAAGAAGTTTCCAGCAGCCTTTCGTTTTCATTCTTAGCCTTTGCTTTGGTTTGATGTGATGAATCAGTGGTGCAGCAACAACCAGCAGCCCCGCTCGCGGTCCGGCGTGTTTCACTCCACACAAACCAGCGGCCGGGCAGCGAGGGAGGAGGGGGTAATAAATACATAAGTCATCCCCGTGCTGCGTGGATTGGGGGAAGAAAATGACTTAGAGGCTGTGCTGAACTTCCAGAGAGTTTGGGGGCTCGCAATGGGACGGCCACATGCTTCTTACCGCCTCCTTCCCCTCGCTCCGAGGCACGGGGATAGTTTTTGTTGGTTTTTTTTTCTCCTAAATTTAAATGTGTCTGCGAAGGGAGGGAGAGCGCGAAGGTGGAATGGGGCTGAGTGGGGGGAGTGCGGTGCTCTCTGATCCTTTCTGGACAACACCTTCTGCTCGGAAACGAGCGGGGGTTTGCTAGCAGCGGAAAGGTAACCCCCGAGAGCGGGGCAAGGAGCCGCGCGTCGGCGTGCGAAGCATTGCCCGGGGCAGAAGGCAGAGGCGCGACCCCCCCCCCCCCCCCTTCCCCGCAGCCTTTGTTGTGCGTGAGCCCGCTCCCGCTGCCCAGGGAGGGGGCAGCCCCAGCCCAACTTCGATCAAGTTTTCGTGCGTGCTTCGCGTGCTGCGCGAATGCACCCCCCGTTTTGCGGCGGGGTTTTTGCAGAGGAGGGCTGGGGCTTCCGCGGCCTCTTAGTTTAAAAATGAAAAGCCGAAATGACTGGGGACCTCGTTTGGCTGGAGTCCTCTCATCTGGGCTTTGATGTGAAGATAGGTTAAACAGCTGCGAAGAGCAAACACGTCTGAAGAGCCGTGACTCCTCTGACGTGCGTAGCGATAACCGCTCGTACGAGCAAGTGGACCGACCTCGGCGGGTGATCAGCGGTGCTCAGCCCGCACTCCGCGGAGTGGTGCGTTCCCAATTGCTGCCGGATTACTTCCCTGCTTCAGTCAGCGTCTGTCACCTTGCTCCGGGGATGTTACGTGTTTGCCTCGTGTGTCTCTCGCATGTACATCTGCTCGTGCGCACGCACGCAAACTTACACGTACATACTAGTATACATCTGTATATGATATGTACCGTATCTGCATACATACGTGCATGTATACATGGCAGGCAGACTATACATACAGCGTATGCCTCTGTGTGAATGGAGAGCTTGAGATGTGGGGTTTCTGTTTTTCCCTTCTCTGCCTAACATGACATGTCTTGTTTCAGTGATCAAAGCCGCAATTGGAGTGTAGGAGATGCAACTGTCAAATGTAGGCAACAATAAAAAAAAAAAAAAGAGGAAAAAAAGGGAGGGGGGAAAAAGCAGCATGTGCCCAGGACTGTGGTTACAGTAACGCTGACAGAAATTAAAGTGGTTTTGAAAGCAGCATGCGATTTATGATGGTTCCCATTTACCCTAGAGTCAAGCTGTTGTAAAATTGATGCACAAAAGACATCATGTAATAATCTGGTGTACCCAGGATTAAAGTGGCAACGAGTGTCTTTTTGTGAGTGTGTCTGGCCGACAGTCAAAATGGTTTGAAGCAATTTTTAAGTAAGAAGTCAAAGCGGAATGTTTCGTATTCCTTTTCTTAACCTGTGTGTTAGCCGTGCATGTTGGAATGTTTTTAGGTGGAAGTGGACTTCTCGTTATCTTCCATTTCGCCTCTGTATTATGACCCATCTCCACAGACAGGAATTTTAAAATGGGGTAGCATTTTTGTCATGTACTCAGAGCACAAACGCTCTCAGTGCAATTACTGAATTCATTTCAGACAGTAATGTTTGATAAGCCTGACCAGCAGATCTCTATGAGATACAAAGCTCCTGCAAAAGTATGTGGAACGTTCCGTGCCCTTAAAAATTGCAGGAATTTTTAATCTGAAATTTAATGGGGCATATGAGCAGTCTGATACACTGCAGTTTCGTTTTAAGCTGTCCGGCAGTAATGAACCATCCAGCTGTATGTGTATTCCGACCTGTGTTCCTAAATCATGCACGTGTAAAGATTATTATATTTACTTCACTAAACATTTCTGACGGTGCATCTCCACGTGATGCAGATGCAAGAAAATCTCAATGTAAATTATACTCTAATTATGCACTAAACTCCCTGTAAAACTTGGGAATGTGGAAGTGTTCCTGAAGCACATAAATCTTGTACACGTATTAGGGAAGCCTCGCCTTGGTACATTATTTTGTGAGAACACCACACCAGCGTTCTAGGGGAGCAAACCGTGCAGGCCTCTGCTTTTAAAAACGCCGTAATTTTGTTATCGAGGTATATGCAGTTAGATGAAATGAAGCAGAAGTGTGGGCAGGAGCAGAGATGACTATTGCTATATTAAAATGTAAGTGTTACAGTTTGAATTTTCTAGTGAGTTTCTGAGTTCAGTGCTTTACATAACATTTTGTGCTAATCTTGCTCGCTGTCAGAGATGTTTCATGGTTGTGCAATTGCTGCAGTCAAGAATGCCAATTTGCATTCCAGGAGTGTCATTTGATTACTTTTATCTGCACAGCTCGAAGACCAACCCAGACCTCTCATTTCATCTTGCCATGTCACGAGTCAGTGCTGTGTCGTCTTTTAAAAAATCTGCCTGATTTAGACAAGAAAGAAAAGTACTTTCATGTTGCAGCCGCAGTCCCCTGCTAACTTGTCAGCAGCAGGATATGATTCACTTGGGCCCAGAAGGGTGGTACAGAGATGAGGGTTAGGCGGTTCAATAAGCCCATGGACAGGTAGTGTGTGACGTCCCAAGAGAGCTTAAGTTAATGAAGAACAGGTCTGCTTAGTTCTTCACACTCTGACCTGGTGCTGTCCCCACAGTTTTCTCATTTGATCTTTCCCAGCAAATTGATCTTTTCTAGTACTTTTTTGCCTTCCAAGTTAGTCCTTGTGGGACTGAAATTAGCAGAGCAACTTAAGTTGGATAATACAGCTGTTCAGAGAAGAAGAAATTGGACACTGGCTCATAAAGGGGGGAGGGGGAAGTAAGCTATTCTTTCTGTTATTAGCTGAGTTTTCCTTTTCTGTTTTTTTCTTCTTGCTTTATTTCAAAAAAAAAAAAAACTTCACAGTGGCCGTGTTACTTTGTAAGTTTGCTTTCTTTCTTATTTATAGTCTGTGTGGATGGTCCATTGCACACTGCATTAAATGTGCATCCTTTAAATAAAACAAACATGCTTGCAGCATGGGCTGCAGGTTTGTTTTGGTATTTGTCAGTTGAACTTGCTTGTTAGAAATGATTTGCTAGTCTGTAATGAGGCTTTTACAGTTGTTTTAAGAGATTTTAAATATCAATTGCACATGCCAACTACATTATTTATAGCCTGCTAAATAACTGTAATTCCATAGTATCCAATACTGAAATGCAGTGGAGATTAAACAATAAAAGCCATTACAAATGGTATGTGTAAATATTATGGTAGGTGAAAATACAGTCAGAAAATTACCACTGGCATTACTGGATTTCTGAAAAATCAGCGTATTCAAACGTACTTGTTTTAAGCTAAGGCTGTCTGTATTCGAAATGTGTGTTCTCAGACGGAACTGTGGTAGTACCTATCATTCTTTCATGTTATTCTGCACGTAGAAGTTGAAAAGCGGGGTAGGAGTGTGTTTGGGTGCACGTGTATGTGTGTATTGAAATACATGTATGGCCAGCTTGTCAAACAGTGTAAGATTTCAAACTAGAGTTTTGTAAATAAAGTGTGCATTGGAAATGATTAAGGGGGTCCTTAGTATGCTGCACATCAATAAGCAGTATTTAACAGTGTATCTTCCAGCAGATGTTCTCACATATTATCCGTGTCCTTTCAAGCTGTAGAATTGGAAACACTGCTCAATGAAAACAAGAACACTTATTATGTAAGGGAAATACTGCTCTCCCTTTCCTTCAGTATTACTTTTGAAAATGGGAAGGAAATGTAAGGGATCATTGGTCAGTTAAGCTCCTCTGCAGAGCTAGAGGGAGCTTCATGATTTTATTAGTCATGTCTAAGAAGAAGAAAAAAAAAAAAAAAGTAGAAAAAAATACTCTGAATCAGGGGATGCTGATTGCTAACTTTTCAGAGCCAGTGATGTACCTTTTAGACTCGGAGGTGACTTTGTTCTGTGTTAGATGTGCATGTGTGTCAGTGGGATTTATGGCTGCCTACAGATGTCATCAATTTCAAGCAAAAAATAAATACTGACAACAAAGTAATTACAGTAAAAGAAATCCATGTAAAACATTGGATTCTATACTAAAACAAAATCTATATATTTTCCTTGAAGATGGGAGTTTCTGTCAGAGTTCCTTTTCCCTTTGCATATCAAGCATGATCAACAAAATTGCAAGACCTTTATTCGCTGTTTATTTTTTCTTAAAAGGGCCCCAAGTCTTGGTTTGCAGGTTTGCCTGGGGCTTTTGTTTTATTTTAAGGTACTAGTACATTCTGGGAAGAAATTGTCCATATCTGGACATTGAAAAAGTTCCCCATAAAATATAAAAGAGGGTATTTCTGTCATTTTGGAATTGTACATTGCTTCCCAGTGTAGGAATTTGTACTTAATTTAGAGAAATAACATTTAAGAAGGCTTAATAAAAAGCATCTGTTTAAACCTTGTATTCTCCGTCAATTTTATCCCACATAAATTCTGACATATTTGTTCCAAAAATGCATTGATCATAATTGCTGCTTAATAGTTATGTGGCAGCTTTTACAAGCATTACTTTGGACAAACTTATTTGCTGTTTAAGTAAATGATACACTCCAGTGAGATAAATGATCAGATTTGTCTCCTTTATCTCTTGCACAGTAACTCTCATTATGTGCCTTGATAGTAAAAGCCTTTATTTGTTGATTATTAGAATCTTAGTACACTCAGGAGCTCTGTTGTAATTTAATGTAGTTGTTCAGAGACGTTCTGTGATTTTAGAATCTTTTCACAGTGCTCTCACCACATGTTATAAATATGTATATTTTATACTCCAGATACATATGCAAATAGAATTTATCTTATTCCAGGTAAATCAAAGTTATTGAGGGAGGATTCTTTTCATCTGCAGAGTCTGTCTGTACTTCCTCTTGGAATATTTTATGTGAAAAACACAAATTTAGATAAGTTTGGATAATCAGATTTGTTCATATTTGTTACTTTAGGGAGTTCTTTATGTTTTTTTTAAAAAAGCTTTTTTTTTGGGGGGGTGTGTGTGTAGAATTAAAACATCCCTCTATTTAATTAAATTAGGTTTTTGTAGAAAATCGTAAGAGCTATGTAAACTCTAAAAATACGTTGTCCACTGTGGTTACTTTTCGTTACAAAAAGTAGGATGTCTGCTGTGAATCACAAACAAAAAGAAATCAAAATTCCGTAAACTTACGACTGAAAAGTTTGTAAGTCACCATCATCTGGTGCACTGTCTGGAAACTCAGCTGTGTTTTTGCAGTGTATTACAATTGGTTGCGTCTACAGTTCTGCTGCATATAAAACTTAATAAAGCAGGCCTGTTAGAATTCTTTGGCTACGGGGAGCATTTCAGACAGTATGCAAAGCCTATTAGGAACTGTTATCAACTGTAAATGAAACTGAGTGCGTGTACGAAACCTATCATGCTGTCAGCTGGAATCACACTGAATTAGTGTTGCAACTTTATCATATTTGTCAAATATGTATTATTTTAAAACTTGTGATTTGAGCTTTTAGTCAGTGCTTTTTAACGTTCAATACAAAGATGTAACGACAAACAAAAAACATTTTTCCCCTATTGTGACCTGACATTTGCCAAAGTGCCCCATGCTGAAATTTCTTTTCAGTATCTTTTTTTCTTCCAAAGCCAGACATGTACCCAGACACAAAAGCCTCTGTGTATAGCAAGCTGTTTTAAATATTGTGACTCGACGATGTGCTGTCCTTTCTCTGCTTGAGCCAAGGATCTCTGCTCAGTGTCTGTGGATTACCAAGTCCCTTCTTTATTGTACCTCTTGTCAGCTATTCCTATTCATTTAACCTTTCATTAGTGTCTGTGCAGCTTCACTGTCTGGAAAGGCAAGAAAAAACCTAAAGGCCTACTGTCACAGTTATTAGATTTCTCGGTTACATCCCAGCAACCATAAAGGAGTAAGAGTCAACACTATTGTCATGCATGCTGCTGTCCTGGGGGGCAACTCTTCTGTGCATGTCAAGGACATGTGCCACATGTTGATAATGCATCCCAGGGATAAATGCACGACATGGGGGATAAACCAAGGCTGGCACTAATGAGCTTTGTAGGAGTTATTGCAAAGACAAACAGTTGTGAAGGAATTTTGCTCAAAACACTGAAGAGATGGACTTGCATTAAGTGTTGCCAAGGCTTGCTTGTGAGGTTCTTGTCAATCATGTTAGTTTCTTTTAAGTTCCATTTACAAGGAAAAATGTGATTTCTGTGGCTATGAAATGTATTCTTTTTCTTTTTTCTTAAGCTAACAGGGTGAAGTGTTCTCAAAGTAGTGCTCAGTAATACAGTTTATGACTTTCTTTTTTCTTCTTCTTTTTAACATTTTTTGGATCAAAACCTGCAATCCATGCAAATTACATAGAAAACAATCTAAGAATATGAATTACAATGTATTTTAAAATGTTCCTGTAAGGAAAGCTTTGAGTTCACTCTAGGTGTTGTAAAAGTGTTGCCGCAGATTTGATGAAGGCATAAATTTGAAGGTATCTGGGTACATCTAAGTAGTTTCTTCTATGTTTGCTGCCCTAAACAGTGTGAACAGCCAAAATTATTAGTTATGAGACTGTTCCCTCATTTCATTGAGGCATATCTTCCACTTAGTCCAGTGCAATGTTCATAGATATTTTGTTTCCAAAGTTCCTTTGTGGCCCATTGTACAGACAACTACATCCAACTGAACTCTTAGCTTTCAGTTTTTGCAGTAGTGAAAAAACGCATGCTTTTCCCTGATCTATCTTTAGTTTACCATTTAAAACATATTTTAGTCACATTTTTGTAAGTAGTGTTGTACGGATGAGATATGCAATTTTGTCTGACTTGCATGAGGAGATTAGTCGAAACAAAATTCGACTCAGGGATTAACAGTTTAAGTTATAACTGAATTGTGCCCATTAATTCTTTGTAAGGCATAAGACTCTAATGTTGGTGCTGTTCATACCGGGGTTAAAAATGGGAATAAAGGTGCTGATATCAGCTGAGTTACAGCTATTTGAAACTGTTGAACAAAAGTCCCCTCCTTTGCACTTTCCATATGGCGTCCTAAAAGGTTTTTAAAGATGATAAATCTGTCAGACTACAGAAAAATTCTTATGACTTCCTTTTTCCATATGCACTATTTAGATTGACTTCTTCATGAAGTGTCATTTACTGATAAAGACGCTGAGCTTTTTATTTTTTTCTTCATGAATTCTGATATGAAAGAGGTGAGGAATGGCTGCACCTTTTGCTTCAGTAGACCATTGAAGGCAAAGTTGCCGCCAGTGTAGTAGCTGAAGGCTGGAACAAGTTCCTCCCAAGAAAATTGTATCTGAGAGAAAATTCAGTCAAAATTATTATTTTATTCTTCTTACGCAGACCCTGGAAACATTTATACCTCTGATACCGAGTTCCAGTTTCCTCAGATTAAAAGAGAAGCTGTTATGTTTTGTGATTTAAATTAGAAAAGTATTTAAGTAGAGCAAAATATTCAGACATGATCTGGAACAAATGTACTAGTGCCTACTCTGTTTAAAACATCCTTTCGTTATTAGACTGATATTAGCTTTGATGAATCTAAAACTTAGTACGTGGTTCCCAAATCAAAGATGAAAGGGCCAGTTAGGAATCAAATAAATTTTCCTGTTGAAATGTAGCATTTGACATTTAGAAAGATGTGCTCAGCATGATGAACCACTTCGCTTTATGGAAACTTGCCTGGTGATTTTTGCACTAAAACTACTTTAAATTGAATCAAACTCTAATAAATGTGAGATAAATTAACTTGGAAGTCCTGATTAGTGCCATTTTGAGCTAAAGGAGATATGTTCTTGAAAAGTTCCCCCCCCCCCCCCCCCATTTTATTGTTAATATATGCCAGTTTTCATTGGTAAGAATTATGTTCTTTTGATAGACTTAACTAGTCTAACTCCATTGTCTTTGTGTGGAAGTGTGCTGTCTTATTAAGAAAGATTTTATTATTCACTTTCCTGTGAAAGCAGCCGGTACTGGTCAAATAGCCTTATACTCTGTCTGTGTCTTTTGAAGAGTTATAATTATTCTGTAAAGAAATTTACAGCGTACATTACAGTTTGGCATTGCTGTTACACTGATCTGATGCCGATGACATGTTTCTAAAAAGCTAATGAGAATGCTTTCTGTAACAAGGGTCTGTACAGAATCTTAGGTATGAGCTTGGGAAATTTTTGCTGAAAATGCTAAGAATTAATGGTAAACAAAAAATATATATGAGTAAATATTAGTAAAAACTTATAACTTTCTTCTGGTACTTTGGCATGCCGTGTCCATATTTCAGTTATGAGCTGTATTTTGGGTTGACTTTTTGAAGATACCATGTTTCTGATCTTCGATGCAGTACGCCTGGTCAAAATAAATGACACCACAAGGCAGTTGAATAAGTGATTAAATATGGTATTTAAAGAGTCTAAGGAATTTATATTCTTCAGTACACAAACTGGCATTTAGATTTTTTTCTATAGTGACGTGCAAATATTAAAAAGTAATGTATGACATTGCATAAGTAATGTAACTAAAAGCTTCCGAGGGATTTGAAGTCTAAGCTGATTTACCATTCACATGGTAAGACAGCTAGCAAAAAAAAAGTAGGAACAGATAGCAATAGCAGGTAACTGATGCATGATTAAAAGATTTTGACTCTTTTATGTTGCTCTTCTTGATTACCTTTTACCTTCAGAAAGTAAGTTCTGCACTTTTCTTTTTCCTGCTAACCACGAGTAGCACTTACTACTTACGTATCAGCAGTGAATCCCACTTACCAACTGGCACATTTATGTGAGATATTATTTCAGTTAATTATTCCATAAGGAAGAAGTTGTTCAGTTGTTGAGTGGACTCTCCTCTGAAAGCAAGTCACTTTTTTAAATGCTTTCGGCAGCATGAGGGCTGCAAGGATGGAAATGAGCTGTTTAGGTCTTCATGGTTGGGCTTGGGGATCAGAAAGCAGCGAGAAGCTTATCACCATCTCCTGCTAACTGATAATTTTGATGAGCTAATTTCACGAGTTTATTTCATGACTTTAGTAATCCCTTTTAATTAAAAATAAGAAAAAATTCCCTGTGGTGCTGGTGATGATGGCAGAGAAGGAGATGGCTGAGGCTGGGAGTGTGGTACTGAAAGAGCTGGAACAGTCATGTAGCTCTAGTCACCGTATCAGGGCAGGAGGCTTTTCTCTTCTTTACTCTGCACACCTTTCCAATCTCTCATATTATCTGCATGTGCAATTTTGTAGCCCTCTGGCTATTAAATGGTTCACAGGTGAGGCCAGTAGGATGGGATGAGTTTTGTGTAATGTGTGTTTTATGAAATGTTCAGCAGTTAGTGGGCAGTATGAAGGACTTGTGAACATGTTAGATAAACCTCTGAAGTATGCAGGGAGTTACTGTCTTTCCGTTGTCAGAGGGTCGAAATGCACTCTTCCAATGCATTAATTGCCAGACTTTTGAAGGATCTAGACACAGGATGCTAAATTGTTGCAACACAGAAACTGGATAAGTGGTGAAGTCAAGAGAACTATTCTTGTTCTTACCCTTCTGGTTTTAAGCCTTGGTTGGGGATGTGATACAGTACAACTACCCGCCTTCAAACCTCAGCTTGAATGTAATGTGTTTTAAGGATTGTCACTGCTCTTGTGGTGATAAGTTTACAATAAACCAACATAAATTTAGGCTTTTAACAAGCAAAATATGTATGTTCCTTATGCTTTACATTTTGCAAGAGTGATTTTAATTTAACATGCTTTTTCTTTTTAAAAATATTGGTGGCATATATGGCAAGATGAATTACAGATGTAATGGAAGTTTAGAATTTTTTCTGCATCTTTCCTGAGAGATATGTGCCTGTGTGTGTGTGTGTGTGTGTGTGTCTGCCTATATGCACATAGATGTACAATATATATTATTCCTTAGGCATGCAAAATATGTTATTACACACATTTAGGTAAATAATGTAAATATAAATAATTATATATATAAAACAGACAAACATACATACACACACAGTAAATTTATACATGCATACAACTAAAAGTACATTATGTGATAGAGTGAGAGGAAATGGCCACCAACTGAAGCATAGGAGGTTCCACGCAAATGTGTGAGGGAACTTCTTCACAGTCCAGTGACGGAGCACTGGCACAGGCTGCACAGAGAGGTGGTGGAGTCTCCTTCTCTGGAGACATTCAGGACCCACCTGTACGCCTACCTGTGCAACCTGGGCTGGGGAGCTGCTTTGGCAGGGGGTTGGACTCAGTGATCTCTAAGAGGTCCCTTCCAACCCCTACAGTTCTGTGATTCTGTGATGTACAGAAGATGTTCTGGAAAGCTAATTATGTTACCAGGAATGGTTTAGGGACAGTTCTGGTTCTTGAGTATAAGTAGGAAATTAACAGATATCTGTGAAAATAAGTGCATTTCTAGAAAAGAATCCCAACGTTGTATCTCCTTTTATCTTAGGAAAGCATTTTAGGAATTTTATATGCCCTTCCCTTCTCTCCTGTCCCTTTCCTTCCTTTCTATTCCCTTTCCCTTTTTGTTTCTTTTTAGAAGTTTGGTGACTTCCATTTATGATCACAATATTTTATGAAAGGCAAGACACTATGCCTTTCGGCATGTGTTACACAAGAATGACCAAAAATGGGCTGGCCTTTCACTGGCTTGCATAAAAGGATCTTCATTTATCTTGGGTTCTATTGCCATTATAATGCACATTGAAATATATTGTGATCATATTATCATGGGAATGTTTGCACAATGTGCTGGCTTAGTTAATTATCACTGTATTATGAAAATAATCTGTATTTTCTATGAAAAAGCTTTAGGTCTGTGAAGATTTGAGTAACGTGCTATCACTAGTTCCTCTTGGGAAAAAAGCTGGTTCCAGCTGAGGCTCACCATTAAATAATAGAAACAGGCATTGGAAAAATGCTTTGCCAGGATGGATAAAAAGCATAGAAAAAGTTCAAAAATCAGATGATGGTTAATGGAACCTTAGTTCAAATTAAATGGTGTTACTTAGCAGATCACTTAATATTGTAGATAACTTCACTTAATGTCCGATATGTAATTGTAGTCCTGCTGGTTACTGAGCTAGGTGAGCAGAATGGCTGAGTCCTGTGAACAGATACAGACCAGTTTTGGTCTGTTCCAGGTGAAGTAGAACTTAGTGCATTCGAGGCACTAGATTGGAAGCATTGGGTGCATTGTTAGAGGCTTAGCACTGCACTCAACTGCTGGCAGTTGGAGTTAAAATCTCTCAGTAAACTAGGGTATTGAAATTTCATCCAAGGATGCCTGGAAAATGTGTTACAAACTTGAATCATAGGACAAAGTCAGAAAGCATTTTTGGATCTTTCTCAATTAGAAACACGGGATGTTTGTGGCTGTTCAACACAGAGAGTGAAGGAACTTCATGAACAGATAATTTAAAATGAGCTGATGGAAGGGGTTTTTCCTCATCAAACCAGTCAGTGGCAAATTTCACACTGCTTTCAAAAAAACTTTGTAAATTCCTAATTCTTCTGATTGGCAAATTTCACACTGCTTTCAAAAAAACTTTGTAAATTCCTAATTCTTCTGATACTGTTACTGCAAGGGAACCTATGGTAGGAACTTGTAGCTTGTCAAGCTGTTATTGCCTGTTCTGGCTGTCTATAGTTTACCAGGGGAAAGCTACATCACATGAGCTTCAAGGTAGCTGATAGAACTGTGCCTCTTGGTCACCTGATGATTTCGTCTTTGCGTAGCTGTCTTTTAAAAGTACATGGGCACTTGGCCTTCAGATTTCATGAACTTAATCCGTAGTTTTCAGAACAGAGCAAGAAAATGGCTAGGCAGTGGTGTTAACACTGGGAACCTGAATCATAAATATTCAAGACTTTTCAATGTCTTACGCTAAAGACAGTCACTCCACGAATAGTATCTGACTCATTATGGTAGTTATCCAAAACCTCATGGAACTGAGGAAAAACATTGGAAAAGAAATTCAATAACTCTTCTGAAGTTACGAGACTGGTAAGAACTGAAAAAGGGAGGCAATTCTATTCCAACTGATAGTTTCAGTGGTTTAAAAAAAAACAACTGAACAGAAATCAGTCAGTGTGTGGTCTACGTGGTATTATCTGCTGTAGCATGTAGTTGTAAGTTGATCGTGAAGGGTGGAAATGTGGGTAATAATGTAGTTCTGTGGTATATTGTAATGTTCTCAAAGTACAAGTCTATGAATAAACTCGATATGGATGATGACTGCCATGCACACCTACAGCCCTGCATGACTATTTGTTGTTCTGATGTGGATTGTTACGTTGGTGTGCACAGAATTACAGTACCTACATATTTATTCATGCCTTTTGCATGTAGAATCAGAACCCAAAATATGCAATACGAAGTCTTTAGATTATGTGCAGCTAGTTTACTGACTGTTGTATCCTGATGTATGAGAGAGATTAAGGGGTCTACTTTCTGAAGAAGGCACAATTCAGACTGGGCTAACACAGGTGAACACGAGCAGGTACTTTTGAGGTATGCTCAGATGCTGTCAGGTTTCTTTCTTTCTTCTCCAAGAATAAAATATCTTTTTCATGCTATGTTCATGATTTGGATTTGTTCTGCGTAGTTGCAGCAGCTCATCCAGTAACTATGCAAGTTTCACACACACTACTTTTTGGATGGTATTAGTAGGATTGATTTTGACTGAGGAAATCTTAAATTGTTTAATCATAAGTGCCACTCTGTCACCATAGTTGTAATCAATAAATTAACTCTTTCAGCTTAAAAGAGAATAAGCCTCTGTTGTCATTATTCTTCATGGGAAGGCCTGTCTATGGAAATTTTATTTTTTCTGTCATGAAAGTGTGGTGTGTGACTCCACAGACACACTTTCCAAGCATTCAACAAGTTCCTTTGTTGTTGTTGTTGTTGTTGTTGTTGACTGAAGAAGGAGAACGAGGGCTGTTGTCAGGTTTTGTCTAGATGGGACACAATATTTGCTGACAGAAGAAATATTGACATCAGTATATCATCTCTTTAAACATTAGCTAAGTGGATAGAAGGAGTATTACTATACCCATTTGGGGGAAGTACAAGGTGTAATTTTTGGTTACAATATTGTCTGAGAGTGTGAAATTAAGGAAGCATTGACTTTTATAAAATAGTTCCTAAAACTGAAGTTTGTGGTTCGTTTATGAATCAAGAGCGTATAAACTGCTTTCTAAATACTTGAAACTCTTAAAAATACTACTGTGTTTTGTGCAAATAACAGTTGAATGTATTTTACCCTGGAGATTCCCAATAATTACTATTCTTATTACTCAGTGCAAGCTTTCAAGAAAGATACCCCAATGATTTCTGTACTCAGAATTTCTATTACCGAGACTGGTTCAGTGTGTTTCTGATATCAGAAACTGAGATCAATGAGACCTCTTGTTGAAGAAAAGACATTAAATGTGCTTCTTTATAGGGAAGGTGGTGGAGGAAGGAGATCCTTTCAAACATCTAAGCAAGCTTATTCAGACTAGTTGAAGGCTATCTCTTTCTGTAAAATCAAACAAGATATCCATAAGGTTAATCCTTATGGACATTCCCATTATATCTCATTTGGTGTCTGGTTGGTTTTGTAAATTAAAACGTTTAGCGACTAGATACCTAATTGAGCTCTCTGAGTTTACTTACTCTGAATTTTGTTCTGCAGACCCCTTCAAGGGTGTAAGTTGAAGGTGTGCTGCTGATGATATCTTTGACACTAGGGTTCTTTTCTTTTCTAATGCCAAGGTAAGTACTACTTGTACAATCCTTGCCTAAGTTATTTTAGAATCGATAGAAATTGGTGTTTTATCCCAGATTTAAGATCCCATGCCCAGAGTCATTAAAGAGTCTTCTTTGATTTATTTAAATGTTTTATCATAATGTAGTCTTTAGGGAAGAATGGCACTCTTTCAGTGAAAGAAAAAAAATCATTCAAAGGATTGAGTTTCTTAATGTGTAATACAGCCCATTTTAGTGCTGCAGGGCAATATTTTTTTTCTTTCCAGATTATGAAGGATGTTTCAGCTGAATATGCTCATACCTTTAAAAATCATTTGGTGTGAGAACTTCCAACGTTTGAGGGTGGGTTTTTTTTTAATTTTTTTTTTTTTTCTTCTATAATACATTATACCCTGCCTTTGAGCCTTCAATTTAAGTCTTCTGTCATATACTGCCAAAAAGTTTGTTCAGAGCTCCGTCTGTGTTGAAACATGTATGCCTGTCCCAGTGTCATAACTAATTATATACCTTGTATGCTTACTTCTAGTAATTGGAAAGTAGACCTACCGCAGGATGCATTTTAATATTAGATTGTATCTTGGGGACATGCTACAGAAATCAAGTTTTCACCAAGCAGCAACTTGAATTTGTAAACAGATATTACTATTTTAAGTGCTTCATCTTATGATTGTTTCTTGACATCTATGTGTGTTTGCTTTAAAGTTGGGGAGAGGGTATTTCTGAACTGTACCTCTGCATGCATAGTAATTATATACTTAACCTACTTCTCTTCAACCACAGTATTCTGAAGTATCTGTTGTCTCTGGTTGAAATGGAGGGCTCTTCTTTTCCATAACGTCTCTCTGCGAATCTTTTTTTGGAGGTTCAGATCTTACCAGAAGATGTGTGTCTGCACAGTGCCTGGCTGAGTTCTGCTTGGCTGCAGTGCTGTTTTCAGTTCCTAACTTAACAAGAGAGAGAGAGGCAGGGAGGAGAAAGAGGGAGAGACTGGCATTTTGATCAGGAAAAAGCATGAAAGAGATCTAGGGAAAACTAACACTCATTTCATCTTTCTCCTTGCAGCGTCATTTGCTTGTGTTTTGTGTTTGTGTATATATACATAAACACATATGTGTATCTGTATCTATAAATTTTTGTAGGTACACGCAGAAAGACAGAAGGAACCTTGCGGTTATGTCCAAAGTTTTACTTTGCATGCTCACAGCTAGACTAGCAAACAATGACTTATATGCATCAGCATGTATAAAATATGTGCTCCTTGTCTATGTCTGCTGAATGAAGACTTTTCCAGTCTTAAGTCTGAGAGCTTCACATCTTGTCACAATTAACGTCTTAGAACTGAGCATTTAATGCAAGTGATAGATTACTGTATTGTCAGGATACGTTCTGATTTTGTGATTTTGTGTGTGGGTTGTTTGTTTTGTTTTGTTTTTTTTAATCACATTTTCTGGAAGTTGCATAGGTAACTGCTGTTGCACATTTAAAACTCTTACTGTCACAGAGTATGTTATCTGTTTTACTAAAACTGCAACACTAGTAGTTGGATTTCTTCTAAAGATTTGTTTAGTTTCTTTTAAATAAAACAGGTGAATACTGTATAGATCAGTGATAATGACAGTTTAATAGGAAAGCTTTTGTTTGTTTGTTTGATAAAGAAATAAGTACTTGTTCATCATTATGGGAAACTTCGGGTACATTTCCAAAGAAAGGTTTCTTAGACAACTTAACTTAAGTTTCTGTGTTATCTTTTAGTTTCTGAGTTCAGAAAGCAGCATGATTTTCTCAAACTTTTATTACTGTGCATGGTGTGGATTGCTCTGTGGATTAAATCACTTACTTTGAAAGTTTTTGACAACAGATTGTATATTTTAAGCAGTTCATGTGTCTTGTCAGGCAAATTTATCTTCCACTTTCCACAATAGGCATTTTTAGAAGGTTCAGTGGAGGAGAAGACTGGGTCAGTTTGACCAGGGAAAGTATAATGCTGTCCCACATTCCAGTTTTATACAGTTTCAGAACCAGTTTAAATATTTCTTGCTAGGAAGGATGTGAGTGTACAGCATGTAATATCCTTAAGTGATTTTTAAACTTTTTTTTTTTCCAAAAAGTTGAAGAATTTCAGTATCCTAATTTCTTCAAAAAGACAAAGTATTATATATCTCAGTACAGAAGAGCACGTTTTATATACAGTTTTTTTTTTAAATACATATTCATGTTTGAACTTCAGCCATTTTATTCTCTCTCATCTGTTTTAACAACTCTCCACTCACCCATGGGTTCAAAACACTTAACAGGAAACTAAGCCAGCTCTTTCAGTGATCTGAAAATTGGAGATAGAGTTGTCTGAGAAACACGGACATCTTACTCAGCCACTAGGGAGGAAAAGAAGTTGGGTATTTTCCTATACTGCAGTCTGGGGAATTTGTCTTCTGTATATATCATTCACTCTTCTCCCAGCTGATATCTCGGGATTTTTTTATTCTTTTTTTCTTTTTCTTTTTTTTCTGTGAGGGAATAAGAGTTTTATCCATATCCTTCAGCCACGTAACTATTTGAGGCTTCTTTCAGGGAGATGAGAGTTTTACAGTTTCCAGCTTCTCCCCAGGCTTCTGATTTTCAAGTCCATATATACTATAAAACCTTACCTCAGGGTTTCCAGAGCAATAGCAGAGAGAAACTGGCTTGAGAGTTTTCAGTTCTAGTTACGAGTGTTAGTTATCAGTGAAATCAAAACTACAAACAGTGGAAGTGGGCCATGGAGCTATTAGTCTACAGGGTCAAATAACTTCAGCATCAGTTCTACTAATTGTGCGTTTAGAGAGGTCTGCCACGCCACAAGGACCAAAATCTGAACTGTAAGCTCCAAATTACTTAGAAGTTAGAAATTCTTGTCTGGAAAAAAAGATTCCTACTTTCCCTCAAATGCGAAGTTCTCAAATGTTGTCAATTAGCATATGCCAAAGTTTCTATATAGAGGATTAGAATATAAGTTCATCAGTACAGTGAAGATAAATGAGACAGTTAATAGCAGTATTGATAAGCTATAGGTCATTTGACAACAACAACAACAAAAAAAGCACTGAAGCAGTAAGCTAATTTTTTGGTGATAAGGACAAAAAATATTAAAATATCTAAAATAAGCAGTGAAATGCTGTCTGGAAGAAAAAAGGTCTTTTTTTCCTTGAGTGAGAATTGTGGCAGTAGAATAACTGTTTGGACTGATGTTTTTTTTTTTATTTCTTTTTCCATAACATGTAGCTAAACATATAGCAGATTTATGTGGTCATTGTTCACGTGGTAGACCTTGTAACTGTTACGTTACTCAGATGCTTAGAATATAAGACCAAGGAGTTGATAATATCCATTACTGTGAGAAAAGAATACAAAAATTTTCCTTCTCTCTTGATTCTTTTAGGTATTCCCATAGTAATCAGTACAGTGATAAGCAGTACAACAATTGTCATTTAGTCTACGGTACTTTTTCTTAGGGGAGAGTAAAGCAAGATCTCTGAAAAAGTGAATTCAGTTTAATTTGCACAAGCATGACATGATTTTGAGGTAACTGTGTTTAAACTTCACAGGAGGGGGCTCAGGTATGGGAAACAGGACTGAATTGTGGCCATATTCAGTATCTTGGTTCTGGATTATGAGTTTAGAAGGAGATTTTGTAACACTGGTCTTTTAAGTATGGTACATACGTATTTGTTTTACCAATGGTCATCCAGTCCTCTGCAGGTCTTTGTCATCCACTGCGTCATTATTATGCTTCCAAGCAAATTCTGATACATGTGCCTAAAACTTCTTCAATGTCAGCATTCTTTCTGACTTGTTCTGCTTCATATTTTATTCCTCTTGGTGATTCTATTTTTAAGCAAGCTTACTACGATTTTTTGAATGCTTTACAACATTTACAAAAAAGAACATATTCAACAACCTGTTTGATGCTATCTTACTTACCCTTGCGTATAAAATGTATAGAAACCAGAGTATATAATATCTGCATCTAACATATATGGCAGAGGGCACCTGGCTGGAAGAAAATCAAAGGACTTGTGTGTATGGCAGTGCTGTTGTCTTTTGCCTAGTGTGCAACATATTATTCTGTTAGGCCTCTTGGGAAGACAGAGATCCTTTTTAAGCTCAACAAAGTTAAATTACTTTTGTTGTGTAAAAATCCCTAAAAACAAAATCCCATCAAGCCAGACCCCCAGCATCTGGTTTTCATCTGCTCTGATTTTATCAAGAGGAAACAATCTCATATAGATGAAGAGTTGTATTCACCATGAATGAGATCCCTAGTGTGTTTGCAAGGATTGAAAGAACCGCTCTCCAGAACTTGGGGAGCACTTGTCTGACACAGTGAATGTAACTTCTTTGTTGTTTCTTAGTGTCACATTTATAATTCTTGTATTTTTCAAGATTTCTCTTGAAGCTAAATATTATTATTATTTTTTCTTTTTGCAGAGTCATTAGACCCAGGGAAGTTCTGCTTTCATAAAAGTGCACTTTGTCATTCGATGCATTTCAGTACCATCAGTACCATATCAGTACTCTCTCAAGGGGAGTGTGGGTCTGATCCTCCCCATTTCTTGTTCCCCTTTTCTCATTCCCACAAATGCCTGCCAGACCTGTGATAAAGTGACAAAAATTCAGTTGTAACAGTCTCTGAAATGTGATTGGTGCTGTCTGGACTGGGAAGGAAGGATTCCAGAAGCATGATAGATGGTAAGATGAAGCCCTTCCCTGGTGCGAAATGAAGTCCGTGCCTAATTTGGAGATAACAAAACATCTGGTTCCTTGACTGATCTGACTTACTCTGAAGATCTGCAGAGGACTACAATATGTCTTGTACATATTTAGTATTTTGGAGGGCTTGAACTCCAGCTGTGTTCCCTCTGATAAATGATGAGCTATAGAGAGAGAGATGAGCAAATTTCAGGTGTCTCTAAGCAAAAGGCAACAGAAACAAACCAAATTAGTGACAAGGAACATCTTCTAATGGATTTATTTTAAATAAAAAGTGCTTTCCTGAAGCCCTGATATTTAAACTGGTGGGAAATGAACTGTAGTAAATTCAGCAGGTGCAGGCAGGGGCAAGTGTCTTCACTGGTTGAGTAAGAGAACAGTCTGAATCGGAGTGAAGTAAGAACAAAGCGATGTAGCTGCTAAACAGTCCAGCACTCCTTAACACTGCCCTCAAATCAATGTCAGATGCAATATTTTTGGCAGGTTTTCTGTCAGTGTATTAATCAGGGTGTAGATTTGTCTCCTCTGATTTCAATGGAGATTTTGTTTAAAATCTGTTTAGAATTCTTGCCTGCCCGCAGTACTTTACTGAGCCATTCCTTGTGTGAACTGCCTTCTCATAATTTTGATATGGTTCTTTCATTTTATGATCTGGTTTCATTAATAGACATGCCTGATATGGACATGTTGATTCTTTTATTTTTTATTTTTCTCAGAAGACGTCAATCCAGTGAATACTACAAGTCGAATTTAATCCCAGGTGGAAAAAGTACAGCTTTCAGCACACTGCTTTACAAGATGTAACTAGCTTCCCATCTGGACTATCTGACTACTCTATGAGACTGCAGACTTTTACCAGTTACAGCTCTGGTTTGTCTACATGAAAATATTTCCTTCTCCATGAAAATATTTCTTTCTCCAGACGTAGTCTTAGTTAGAAGGATTTGCATTCTCTTGAGCCCCTTTACATGCTCAAATGCTTCTTCTGAACTCTTAATTAAAATAGGTGATTTAATTAAGGCATGGTTTCTTTTACTCCACTGTTCTAACTAAACTTCCAATCAATCAGTCTTTTTGATTGTTCTGAATAGTAAATGTATGTATGCTAAAACCCATGAGAGAAAAAATAAGTAGGTTGACTGCAGAACATCTGAGCAAAGCAAATGAAATTCTTCCCAACATTTGGTATGTTGGAGGTACCTGTAATTCAGTGAAAATGCCCAGAAAATTGATTTTGAATAAAAAGCCTTAGTTTCTTGAAGATGGCAGTTCAGGTTACAAAAATATCTAGCATAAGATAACAGTTTGGGACTGGGTCTTTAAACTGCTCAGAAGTGTTTGTTCATATTAACTTTAGTTCATAACTCAGACTTTTCAGTTGCTTGTTACAAGTAGAAATGACTGCCAACAACGCAGTGCTGGATACTGGGAAATGCACTGTCAGAATTATGCATCCTAGGTAGGTTGCATATGAACTGTCTATGGAGGACTAAATGTCCTAATTGAAAAACAGTACCTTGCACTTCCTTTGTCCACCATTCAGCTCAACATTTGTTGAGCTGGCAGTGACTAAGAGCTAAGCTGCCACACATCAGGTCACACCTTCTTTCTGGACTCTTCTGTTCCTTGCAAGCACCACCAGGGATGGAGATTGAGGGCTGAGGTCAGTCCACACCAGCTGCCTCTTAATCCTCACGCTTTTTACCTACTCCACTGTGAGTCTTTCCATGGCCTGCAGTCCTTTAGAAATAATATCTCTCCATGGGCACAGCTATCCATGGGTACCACATACCTGACAGATCCTCCTATGGCTGCCAGGTGGATGTCTGCTCTAGCATGGCCCTCTCCAAGGGCTGTGGGGGGCCAAGCTGCTTCACTGTAATGGCCTCTACTAGAGAGCCTTCTCCTGCTGCTTCTCTGACCTGTTTCTCACCTTTTTTTTTTTCCACTCTTCACCACCCATGCAGTGCTTTGCTCAATCTCGTTTCTGCCAAGGCACCCACCTGTGGCTGCTTGTTGGAAGGAACTGTGTCTCTCATGAGGCCTGCCTCAGTCTTGTCTCCCGCAGCCCCTGCCTGTGCCTGGACAGGGACATGGAATGCAGCTTTAAATTAACACTGTTATTACTCCTGTTGCCTTCTGTTTGTTTGAGAGTTTATTAACTGATGGTACTTTGTGGTGGTAGCGTACTCTGGTTGTTTGAAGCGTTTTTATTTGATTCTTTCCTTAACTTTTGTGATTTATAGATAGGCTGCCCACACCAATAACATGTAGGGAATCTTAATGTATTCCACAGAAAAAGTGCTTGCTTGTTTGTGTTCGTGTAACTGTGTCCTGAGCCTGGGCTGGGCTAGTCAGCCACTGGAGTAGGCACCACAGGTGTAAGCAGGGTCCAGTGCCTGGACAATGACACAGGCTATATGCAGCTGATCAATTTGGTATTGCCAGGAGTATTTTAACTGTTGTACTGATTGCAGGTCCTAAGTGAAGAAAAATTCCGTGCTTCGAATACGTTATTCCTGTCTCTGTGAAAAACACAGGGGTTCATGCTAGTGTTATAGAGTATAAGAGTCTGACCTCTCAGTGCTGCATGATATCTAGGGCCTTAAGATCTTGTTGTCGTGATTATAATTTAACATTAAACATGCTAGGCATAAAAAAAATCGTAAGACAGCGTTTTTTCTTTTGTTCTTTTCAAGTATTTTTTCTCATTCATTAACTGTTAGAAGTCTGTGATCATTTACATTGCTTGGCTTGCTGTTTGGCAGCATTGTGTTTTGCTGTATTTTCTTGGAAGGCAAAGAGTTTCCTATGAAAGGCGAATTTTTGGCTTTCTACAGTCTTTTCCCAATGAGGTCCCATTGCGTGGAAGATTATGTGAAGAGATCAGCAGTGATGCAACTTTGTCTTCTTGCCATGTATCTCTCCAGATGATTAGTTCTCTGGTTGTCTGGATAATATTTTTAACTATATCTAAATATGGAAACAGGGAACCCTGCTGAAGATTTGTTAATTTGCTGCTTATTTCGGCTCATCCACCATGACTTTCACTGTTGTCAACTAATAATATATCTTTTCCCAGACCTGCCGATACCTTACTCCAAAAGAGGTAATTACAGAATCTTTGAAACCTGTTCAGGTCAGCCATCTTGAGAAGGGCCACCATGCAACCTTCTCTTCCAGTTAATTAAAATGTCAATGTGTTTTGAAGCCAGCTTCATTTCTAGACAAACAAGAGCTGTGAATTGTTTGCATTTAGGCACTTTGTAAGTGCAGTTCTCTCTAATTAACTGAATTCTTCTGTTTCCTCTAATTTTGGAATATGGTACAAGAAATTTCTGGTATGTGTTTTTTGGAGGAACAGGTTGACACTGCTTATTTTTTTCTCCAGGTTTATATTGTTTGAGTGATTTTGAACCCAGATAAATAAAGGAGTAAGGGATCTGGCAGCATGTACAGTTTTTATAAATTCATAATTGAGGAAGAATTGTAAAAAATAATGACTTTTGATATGCAAATATTTATTTAAAACCTGTTTAGCAAAAAAATAGATAAATAACTTCTTAAAAGACCACATGAATCTGTTTTATGACTGTATTTTAGAGTTCTTCTGTACAACTTCTAACGTTAAACTTTTTTCAAGATTTTATTTCTCTCTTTTTATTATGGAATGTATGGAGGAATTCCTATGACATGTTAAATTTCACTTGAGTTTAGCAGAAATTGGCCCCAGATGTAAGTTTTCTTTATCCAGCCCCAGAGTGCCTGAACATAGAGTACTTCTTCCAAGGGCAGAAGTTGTGTGTGTTCCTGTCTGAAGTCTTGGGCTGAGCCAATCTCGGCTGCGCAGAATAAATTCAAGACCGTTTTTCTTGATATTTTGCCTATGGATTTACTCCTGCCTTTATGGAATTATGGCAGAACACTTGCTTAGTGCTACGGTGTTGTGCTGTGGTCTCCTTACGCCACAGCGTCATCTGTTCAGGCAGACCATTTTACAGCCCGTGGTATCTTCACCAGGGCCTCATCCAGGTGCATGTTTGTGATTACTGATTTTTTATAGCTTTTTAGATTGGGATCATAAAGCCCGAAGAATAAAACTGCCCTTTAGATATATATTTTCAACTGTTGAACAGCTGCATCATAATTTTAAAAATTGATAGGAAAGGAACGATAGCCATAACACAGATTATTTCCTTAAGTTCCCTTTTCCTTGGAAATACAGGTACATGCTGTTGATAACCAGAAATAGATATTATTTATTGCTTACTAAAAGTCATGTTGAAAAAGGTAGATATGTCGGTTGCATGTTATGGGGGGGGGGGGGGGGGGGGGGGCAAGTTATTTCTGTGAGAAGGGACTGGGAATGTAGAACCAGAATGCCTTAAAAAAATAAAAAACACTATTGACACACAAGCATTAGGAAGCAAGCATCCAAGCATCATGAAACCCCTCTTCCTTTCCCCCTCCCCCTGGAAGTTCATATTTCAGTTTGCTCCCAAAAGCTCACAAGCCTGTGCCAGACAGAAATTTGCAGAGGCTGCAGCAGTCCCACAGAGGCCACTCAGAGGAGGGACAGAAAGGGAACAATCGAGCCCAGTCCTCGCCCCTCTCAGCCTGCCAGGCTGCACAGGTCCACAGGGTGACTCTTGCCTGGCCCTTGACTCCATTTCCCTGCCTCCTTTCCTTTCCCTTCCCTCAATCCCAACTCTCTGGAGTCAACCGTGAGGCCATCCAGTCATACGTTGTCCATCAGATGTGTTTACTTTTTCCGTGACAGCCGACACATCTGGAGCACATATTCAGGTTATTCCAGTGCCACTAGACACATTCCACAAGATCATTTCAGCGGTTGTTATGGCGATCTTCTTCCCTCCAGTGATTTTCAAGTTGCATGACAGAAATAGCTAGAGCTAACCGGGGGGACAAAAGTCAACGGGATCAGGAGGGGCTTCTTTCACAGAATGAACTAATTAGTGACCCTGCTTTCTTCACAGGGCAATGAGCATATGGTTTAATAAAGTGAGTCTGTGACACTTTTTTTTTTTTTTCCTTGTCTGTAGGCAGAGCTGTCACTGGCTGAAAACTTTCCTGTTTTTACTGGTGGGACCGTAGTCTGCTGTCTTTCAACAGAGTTTACTTCACAAGTAGAAAATGTTTGCTCCTGAGAGTTTAACTTCAGAACTTTTCCTTGGCTACAGACGGCTTAAGTGTAGCAGGTCCTTTAGCTTAAAGAGACAGTACTCATTTCACACAAGGCCTGCCAGTGGCCATGTGGAGATTTATACTAAGTTAGGAATTTCAATTTTCTGTTTTGTGCCTGCCTGCAAGTCTGTTTCAAAATGTTTGTGTGGACTTAGGAACAGGAATGCACTTACTGGTAAAGTCAAAGAGCTGAGGAATTTCTTGTCAGATGTAGCTGGTGTAGTACATGAACTATTAAGGGTCATCCCTGTTCTTAACGCCTCTTTTTTATGTTAGTTGTGAGCTCTGCAAAGGCTTGGATTTCAGCTTTCTTAGAAGGATTTCTGCATTTTTTGTACTTGCTACAGTTTTCTATTTTGTTTACATTAGCAGTTTTACTGTGGATTAAAGCAGAGCACTGGATGCTATTTTTAAATGATATTTTGTTAATAGAAAATTCCAAGTTTACTTTGATCTCATTTTTCTGATGTGATACAAACTGTATGTTTTGTGTATTTACGGTATATTGTTGCCATAGCCCAATTCCATTATGTTAAAATTTGTGCCAGATTTCACACTCGATTTGTAAGCGCTAAAAAACTGACTAGAGTATGTGTATTACTGTAAATTACCTTAGATAATGGTTGGAATTATAAATATATATGCATTGCTATGCATTTAGGAAGCCTTCCTTAAAAATACAATTGTTTAACCTTTGCAGTAGCAGTGTTATTAACAAACAGTCGTGACTGCGAAAGCAAGGACATTCTCATCATAAAGCACCGATTATCCATCCTCAGCATGTCGGGAGTTTAGTGTACTTCTAAATTTTGTATTGGTGTCAGGTTAGTATTTGAGTTCTGAGAGGAACTACATGCAAAAATGTGTGTGTGTGTGTGTTTGTAACTGTGTGCACTATTTTGAAATCCCATGGTGCAATATTCAAAGTGAAATTTAGAGAGATAGAGGTTTTTCTTTAATTATCTGGAGGCTGTCTGATTGTTTTTTTTTTTAAACTAGGGAAATAAGACAGTGACATGAAGAAGAAAAGGGAAGAAAACCTCGGTTATAAAGCAAATGGTTTTCTGCTTTCTTCATTAGTCCTGGAGATGTTTTTTTACCATCTTATACATTCCATTTGCATGGTTACTGTTGAGACTGGTCACCAAGGCTGCTTGAAATACCTGCCCTCAGGAGGGCTCTAAGGGACACAGAAAGGTCACATAATTAGACCTGATTTTAATTCATAGAGACCTGTTTGTCACTGTCTCTTTATGTTTCTGCTAGTTACGTGTTATTAACTGAAGTGAATTTTAGGACCTAAATTAGATACTTAAGTACGTAATATGCAGGGGCTGAACACAAGTTAGAATGCTGAGGATAGTTATACAATTATGTTTCCCTCACCAGATGTAACTTCGCAGTAATTAAATCTAATGAAATTTAAGTATTGTAGTCAGTGTTTTGGTAGCTATTTCCAAGTCCTATTGGTAATATCACTTAAATCATGGTAATTAATGCCAGTTATCTGGGAAATTTAATAAACAGAAATAAGGTGCTATACTAACCCTTATTAAAACAAACAAACAAACAAACAAACAAACAGAAAACAACAACAACAAAAAGCCAAACAACTAGATCAAACAATTAGTCTACCATGAAGGCTTTTCTATTTTCATTCCTGTCAGGATTATTTTGTTATAATTATGTCATCACTGGAAGTTTTTTTTTCCTTTCCTCCGAGCAATATAATCTTCCTCTAAACATTTGGAGTTAAGCTTTCCATCTGCATTTCACTGCTTTCTTTGGAGCATGCTTTTAGTGTTGGGTTGTTCAGCTGTGGACTTCCGTGGAAGCTGGTGAGAAGAGGATGCTTATTTAGAAATAAGCCTCCCACTCCTTTGAATATCTAGAAAAATTGATTTTGTTGCAGTTTGCCCATGTGTAAATTTGAGTATCCCTCTGCAGTCTGTTAAATGGGAGAAATTTTGTGGAAGTCCGCCTTTATAGCATGGCATGGAAGATTTGTGCTATAAGGATGGAGCTTCAGAGTGCTTTTGAACTAGAACAGATTATTATCAGCAGCATTGAACCCAAGTCTTGGATTTGATTCCCATGTCAAGCAGCAGTTTTATTAAGACAACAGAAAGCAGCAAGCAGCTTAATAACATCAAGCAGATACTGTAATTGTGTTGTACAGATGGCTTGCATGTAATATCTAAATAAATAGTAGGTTGAGAATGGTAGTGATAAAGCCAGCTACGATGGTTTTCCCAGTTGTGAAATGTTTGTGTAAAGAATGACCTTTTTTGTTTTTGTTCTACCCTGACAGCTGAAGATGCTTTTAAAACCTTCTAGTCACTTAGAGTGAAGCTATACAACTCTAGTTTGGTAGCTTTAAAAGGCAGATCATATCCATCACTGAAACAGAAAGTCTCAGGGTTATGAGAGAAGATTGGGGATAGGAGATGAGAGCTGCTCAGTCCAGTTTACATTTGTCACTAGTGACTAGCTTTTAAAAAATGTATTAGCTGTGCATGGTGGTAAGTAAATTCCAGCTGCAGGGGATTACTGCTCTGAGTGGGTCGGGGAGCTTGGAATGCATTCAGTTCCATCAGGGGATTTGTGTCCCTCGTCATTAGCTTTAACGTTACTAAAGCACTAAAGATTAAGAACAGACCAGTGTCACCTGCTCAGAACTTTGGAAAACTCACCAAAACCCTTATAAACAAGGCAAAATATTAAGTAATATACAAAAAATCCCCATGAGAGCTTATAATGAAATAAAATTAAAAAAAAAAATCCTAAAGACAGCTCTCACCCTCTGGGGAAGAGAGTGTACAGCATGACATTGTGGAGATGGACAGTATCTCTTATAAATCTTCTAATACGAAGCAAAAGATTATGAAAGTGGCAAATAAGAAATCAAAGAAAATACTGGGATTTTAGCTAAACATAAGGTTTCTATAGATGAATTATCTCCCTACTTGTTTAATATGTCATAATACTAATTTACACCACAAACACCTCCACAAATACCTTCCCGTTAATGAACATTTTTGCGGGGAGTTTCAAAGTCAAGATATGCTGCATTTTTAAGGAAATATTTCCAAGGGCTTTAGTCTCACAGGTTAGGAGTGAAGAGTTTTACTGTGTTTTTTCAGGATGCATTTTTTTCCCCTCAAGAATAAGGCAAGTGAGCACCACAGAGCTTTACTTTTTTCAGGGATTTTGAAATTCAGCTTACATGCCAGCAAGCAGTTTAGTGGCAGGAAGTCTTTCCTAGTAGTGCAGCCATGAACTGGTAAATTAGAAGCATCTGTAAAAATTTAGAGGGAGTATCAGCTTTCTCAAAGCTCCAGCCCAAGACTAATGAGGTGCAAATGATAGCGCTGCATAACCCTTCTCCACCCCAATTGTGGAATGAGATATTGCGACAGAAAGAAGTAAAGAAATGAGACAAAGATTTCAAAACTTACAGTGCCCTGAAACAAATACAGGGTTTTCAGTAGACTTTCAAACGATTGAGGTGGGCCAACCTGCATATTTTGCTAGCAAGAAATTCATACCTCCTTCCTCAACCGCAGACATATTTCCATGGCACCAGGTACTGACAGATGGAGGTTGTGGAGCACTAATTAATTTTTTTTTTTCCCTGCATGTGTGTGAAATTTTACCTGTTGATGTGATTGTTATTACTTACAGTTGCCCTGCTAAGAAATAAACTTCTGCTGATTTGCATCTCTGATATAGACCCTCTCACCTGCTCCCAGTGCAGAAAAGGAGGAAGGGGGTAGAAGTGTAATTTGTTTGAAGGAACACATCTGGGGTGTGATCTGCTGTGTCTTAACACCAGATGGCAGGTTTAGGCTGACAACTAAAAACCCAGTGTAGCCTGGTCAAATGGCATCTTAATCTCTTACTTTCTCTGACCATCCAGAAGAGGAACTACTCTAAAATCATAGCAATTATTTGTACTCAGAAGAAGTCCTCCTCCATTTAATATTCTCTCGGAGTTTGTTAATTTTCGGTGCTTCTGACCTCTTCAGTGTTTATAGGAAAGATTGCTTCTCCTTGGCAACACCTAAAACGTTATTGTGCAGCTCATACCTTCTTCCAGGTATGCGTTGTGGGGGCAGAGGTGTGGTGCCGTTAAGTGGCTGATTCTTGTCATAACAGGTATGGCATTAGCCCTGCTGAGCAGTGACTAGAAGTGACAGCATTGCGTTTGAGGTGCCTGGAGGGCACTCAGTCATCACTCCTACACAGCAGTGAGCGTTTGAAAGCTCTGTATACAGTTGCTTGCCAGTGTGGAGTGTGCTCAGTAAAAGCTAAGAAGACAGAGGTTTGATTCTTGTATTCTTTTATTCACCGGATTCCCCGAAGAAACTCCTAGAAAATCAAGAGCAGATCTGAGCTGTACACTGTTTGTTCTCTTTTCTTCTGTATGTGTATGCGCACATAACGTTTTTCCACTCTTTCCCCCCCTCCTCTCCTTTTATTTGGGCACTTAAGTGCACATCTTTCAACTTCAGGCCACCCAGGTACTACAGTTTTCATCCATCTTTTCTCCCCTCTCCTTAGCTCTTGCAGATTCCCAAAATTTATTTTCACCAACCTTGTAAAACAGAGTGCTTCTGTGATTCTTTTAGTTGAGCTTTGTGTTCCTTTATCAAGCAACAAAACATGTTGAACTAAAAGCAGAAATGTAACTATTAAGGTGTTACAGAATCAGGGTTCTTGCTGACTAAGTTTAATGCTGAACAGTATAGGCTTCAAAAATGTTTTCCTTGAAAACGAGTACATTGAGTTCTTATTCCTCTTAGTTGAGTAAAAGCATAATAGTAGAGATTAGTATAAAAATACCGTGAAATACCATATGTTATGTGGAATCTACGTGTCACAGTACTGCATTTTTTATCAAGCATGATATTTTTATTACATATTTTTTAACCTCTATTTTTGTAATGTGTCTTAGTAACATCAATCAGCCTCTAAACTAGCCTTGGGCACTTTCCTTGTAAAGTTCTTAATGGATTGCTTTTTTAAGGATTTGAAGTTAAGTAATTTTAGAAGGCCACTACTGCATATATGTGTTATAGGTATGCTGCTACAAGTTTGCCAATATTTTGATACTATATTTACATTAACATGTTGTTAATGATTTATTTCCAGATGTAGTAATGCAGAACTGAGGAAAGGAGAATGAAAATACCTGTCCTCTAATACTAAACAAAAATCTCCAGTTTTTAAGTTTTGAAAATTGTTTTTGAAAGCACTAATTAAGCTGTAAGGTTGGTGGGAGGCAGTCAGACTGGACTGATTGTGAGAAATTTGCATTTGTGAAAAACATGTGTCTCTCTCACTATGAGCTCCAAGTGAAGTGCACAGATTCCTGAGCTGACTTTGGCAATGTTAAACACACTTTTTGGTAGAAGAAAAATGTTTAATGTTGACTTAAGTGTTGGAAACAGTGGACATGTTCTTCACTAGTAAGCATAATTTTTTTTATATTTCCTCCAGTTTTTTCTCTGCTAGAAATGCTATTTGATGTAAAGGGTAGAGACCTCTGTTATTTATGTTTATATATGCCACTAGGAGCCTTCATTGTTATCAGAAAGTCTCCTGTGCATTTCCATGATGAGAGATTCATGAATTGAGTCTGAGTGATTCTGACGTTCTAAGGATTCTTGATGAGTCTCTTCAGGGTTTTGGAAGGCATATAGCTGGCATGGAAACACCTTATTAACTGTGATGTAGTTTTTCAGTACATTAAAACAAACAAACAAACCTGATGGCTGAAATGTGGGAAGTTTTAAGACATGATGATCTCTGCAAAACAAATTACTTGTGCATGTAAAGCCGCGTTCCAACTGGATTCATAGAAAAGAATACTGTCAGTAGTAAAGAAATTTCATTTCATGAGCAGAATAGATTAAGAGATGGATGGCTAAGGGATCACTAGCATGAATGAAGTGGTCTTTTAAGCCAAAAGGACTAAGTGTTTTTTTTAGAATGAATTAATTGTAATACTTCGGGCCTAGTTTGCAGAATCACTGTGTATTAAACTGGCTCAGTGTGCTGTTCAGATTAAATAACAGCTGGAAAATTTAGATTTAAATCTGAGCTCTGGCTTTGAAACTGCAGATCTGGTTGGTCCTATCTGACAGTTTTGTTCAGACCTCTTTCAGTGTTTAGTAGGGAGCGACTAACTACGTGTTGCTTTTTTGATAAATGTGCATACTTTAGGGAGAAAATTATTGAGAACGCTCTTACCTGAGGAAAAATTCCTCAGTAATTTATCAGAAAATCTGATCATGCCCATCTTTAAATGTGCCAGAATACCCTTCTGTCCAGGGATGCTGCTGAGAATCTTGCTTATAAGGGTAGTTCAAGATTGGGAATTAAGCTTGACTAAGTTAAAAAGATTATATAAACAGACTCTGATGAAAAAAAGCAAGGGCAAATCATGCAGAATACTGCGGAATGTCAGGGAGTCAGAGTGGTAGGGAAATGTTTTTGTCCTAGGGAAGTTTTAATGGCTCCTTGGAATGAAGTACATCCTATCTAGGTAGTGTCATGTCACAAGAAACTTCAGGTTACACAAAACCCACAAAACAACAGTGAGATAGCTTGAGGATTTTAAGAACTGCTTAGAAAACTGTGTTTCCCCTTCTCTGGAGAATTTATTTTCCTTTCTGTAAATGCTCACCAAAACAATACTCAGTCAATTTTCTCAGATGACATCCAGTTGCAGTTGAATTTTTTAAGATATTTTAGGCACATTTATATTATCTGTATTTATTTCCTTCAGCTTTCATACCCTCTTATACTTTCAGGACTTCACTTTTGATTCCTTTTTTCAAGACAGGCGGACAGGAAGACCTGTGGTTTATTCTGGAAATAAAACCAACGCTACTGAATGAATTGTATAGTGTATGTAAGGAGGTGCTAGTGTGCATTTCAAAAACTTGCATATACTTTCTTTGAAAGCTAGTCATGTCTCCGTGCATATGTTTATGCTCTGCAGAGCTCGGAGTCCGCTCACAGCTTCTGCCTTTATATCTTCATGCAGATTAGGTAATGTAAAACACAAGAACTTTATTCTTGGATAATCTAGAAAAGGGTTAATCAAATCGACAACTGCTAAAAGGAATCCTTAACTGTAGTGCCTAGCCATTGTTCAGGCATACGGTACAAATGTGTTCTGCCTAACTTAGCCGGAACAATATCTCTAGCTAGTGATTAGGCTCAACTCCAACCTTCACCTCAGGCAAAATTTATGCAGTTATATTACTGTTTGTCAGGTAATTAAAGGAAAAAGAAGTATCAACCTAAAGTAAATTTAAACAAAAAAACGAAAAACAAAAAACAAAGACGTGTAAATAAGTAGATATATGTTCTAGTTGAGCAAGGAAAAAGTTGTCAAAGGCTTAAGTAGCTGGCAAACATTTGGGGCCAGATTTGCATATGAATTCATGGATGCAAAGCCATATTCTTCCCTCAGACATCTGCGTAGTTTAAAGATGTGGTGAATCTCCTGTTACTTACAAGTTACGGTGCCTTGAAGGGAAACGGGATCACTGGAGCACGAAGCAGATGCAGGAAGACCTGGGACGTGAATCAGGACCTGTCATATGTCAGACTGTGCTGCTCACTGCAAGCTGCCCTGTGCGGGCTCTAGGTGGCCGAACATCAGCTCTCTTTCTGTCCTGACCCCTTCTGTGGGGGGAAGGACTTGTTTCACCGCATCTGCCTGCCTGGGATTCCCTCCTTTGCAGCCAGGGGGTGTGCAGCAGGTTCACAATCCCGAACATGCCTTGATCTCTCTTGTTTAAGGCCAGATTAAATCACTGTTTGTTACACTGTGAATCTCAGTTATCCAAGACAGGATTAAAAATATTGGAAATATGTTATGATGACATTCTATCATATAATTTCTGCAACAAACACTGTTGGATGATTAGCTATTCAGGGGACTCCAAATGCATCTTGATGAGAATATGAACAATGGCTATCAGTTGCCTGTATGCATGATGCTATGTAGGGAACTTGGGTATAGTTTGGTGTTTAGATTCAAAATTATTGGGAGAAACAAGTATTATAAATAGTTTTTTAACAGTGTTAGAGGAGAAAAAAGAATGATTTCCTGTATTTAAATGTACTTTTCTGTCCATTGGCCAGTGGTTATGTTCATTTTACTGACTCCAGTTTAGCTACAGCTAGGTTTTATGTTGTTCTTAGAAGATGGTTTGCAAGAATTTTGAAGCCACATTTAATCTGTTTTCTCACTTGTTTATTTTTCCTATATTTAGAAGAAGACTTAGTGTCATAATTTTTCATCAATGATGAATCTTCATCAGTAGAAATTTCTTGAAGCTTTGAGCTACTCTGTTCCCCCATCCATATTTTCAACACACTGATGCAAAATATGCAGACGTTACCTGCAGTATTCCTTTTTTTTTTTTTTCCCTTTTGAGTTCTAAGCTTATGATTTACTATAACCACACTTTTTTCTCCCCTTTATCTCTGCAATGGCAGCAGGATATAATGATGCCTTTCAGCCTATTCATTTTTTGTGGTTTATATTCTGCCAGGTTCTCTCTTGTCTTACCTGAAACTTCTTACCAGCCTCTCATCTAAGTACTGGAAAATGTAAAACTGCTCAGCCACTTGGTAGAAGTTACCTAGATATACCAACAGAAATTATATAGATTAGATTAGATATATTAGATTAACACATGTGTGTTCATGCATATTTCTCTGTAGGCTGTGGATCCCATGTTAATATACTAATATCACCATCATGGATTTAAGAGGCCTGCTTCTCTTTATTGTACTAATAAGATATTTATGGGTAGGGAGTCATTTATCACAGTGCACAGTTAACTGATCTTTTGCCTCTGGAGAGACAACTTTAAAACCTCTGAAGTCAAACTGGAAACAGGCTTACATTTATGATCCAAGGCCTGCTTTGGATCCTAGACCTACAAAGCAGGTTGGCTGTGTGGTTCTGGCAGTCTCTGTTCATGGAAAGTCTAAGAACATCCAATAACAAAACTAGAATTGATGAAGATATGGAGACACTGACACAGCTGACTGCCTAATACTTTTGATAAAATCATTTCTGTGATTCTGGCCCTTTCCATAATGTGAAAATTCCTTGCAAAGTTGTGTGTGCTTTAAAATCTTGCACAGCCTCTGTTCTAGATGGTGTTCAGAATTACGCAGCCCATCGTGAACATGGTTGTACAAATGGTCAGTTATAGAAAGTTTGAAGCTGTTACCAACTCTTTCAAAGTTCTGCCAATATGAAGCTTGCAGAAGCAGATTATTGCTTGATGCTCCCGAGCACAGAGGTATCCAGCTAGGAGATGTCTACTCTTGGTTCTGTGAATGCTTAGCACTTTGCACTGTACAAAGTGTGCCAGTTTGGACTGTTTAATACTCATGTCTTTTAAGAAGTATAAAATTCTATTACCTTCACTCACAGGCAAACTGTTCCAGAAGGGTTAGCTAAGTCAATGGAGGGCATTTACTTCAAGCATCCAGTTCTTTATGGAGATGACACCATTCTAATTGCATTACTTCTGTCAACACCGAAGCCAAACTTTGGCAAACAAAAATAACCAAAAACAACCAACTGACCAAAATCCAAGTGAATCAGAAACATACACAAAAATCTGCCTTTCGTGTACAGGTAAAGTGATGTGTCATTTTAGAATGGTTGCACAAATTGGCCATTGAGACCTCAGGCTTATTCTGCTGTGTGTTACTTAAATGTGTTCTTTATTGAGAAGTGTGTATATTTTAAAGATGTACACAGACTTGATACTGCAATGCATAGGTAATGGCCATCAACGTCCAAGCCATATCTAATGTTGCAATCTCTCATATTACACAATTAAATGATATTAGAAACAAAAGTCCATGTAAAGTCGTGATGCATATAAGTGGTTTTCTTTTTGATATTTACATGCACAACTAGATAATGGGTCAGAATATAGAATACCCCAGTGTTATTCTCTGACTCATTTGTATTTGCATAGCTTATTTGTATGCCGTGACTGCATCTATAGAAGCTAGTATGTCTCAGAGAATTTTTTTTTTCTTTTCAATCCTTTGGGACTGAGATGAAGGTATTTTTGGTAGAAGTGTTCTCACAATTAATTCAATTTTGACGTAGATGTTGTCTTACTTTTTCTTCTTCAAAGCATCTGTATATTTTGTCTGAGGTGTCCCCTCTCCAGAATTATTACTGTGATAATTACTTCTCTTCCTCTCTCTGAAGGAGCTCATCTGTCACTAGATTTACTTGTCCTGTTCCCTTTACAGGGGAATTAAACAACATGGCATGAAAGGATTATGCAGTCCACCTCATCCAATAACTTCTGAGAAAAATAATCATCTGTCCATCTCACCTGTAAATCTGGAGGGATGGTGGAGGGCTTTGGCTTCAGGACCAGACAAGGCAACAAGTAATCTCAATAAGAAGCAATTAATGCTACACAGAATATCCAGTGCCTGGTCCTGGAAATCTGGCGTCAGAAATAATTTCTGTAGATAAAATTTTTTTAAGCTTAGTCAAAGATTCCTGACATACCTCACATTCTCCTATAGTCTGCCATTCATCTGTCAAAAAATACGAGTTTATCGTTCACATCGAAGCACATTTTGTCAGCTTCCTCTTGTTTCTCAAGCGTATTTTACACAGTATGATTCCCTCAGAAAGAGGCAATGCAACCATTAGCACTGTTCAACGGAATGAATTTTCATGAAAATGCTCAATTGAGCCTCCAAACAGACTTTTGCAAATGATGCTGGAAAAAAAATCTTTAATGCCTTGGCTTATTTTCTCTTTTCTTTCTTGTCATCTCTTTGGGACTGTGCTGTCAGATATTCTTCTGACCTTCCCAGTCAGAAGTCTATAAGCGTGTGATATTGAAGCTCACCAGTTTTCAGTATTGTCTTACTCCAAACTCCCTTCATTTTCAGACACTTACCAAATAAAGATGCTCAAATTAATTGTTAGGAGAAATATGTGACCAACGAAAATTATTTTATATTGGAGAAAAGTTGTTCTACAGTGGTTGTTTCTGAGAGAAAGGGAAAAATGAGAGAGATACATCTGTCCTCTGCTTAAGAAGACCAAACTTCAGAATTAAAGTTCAGTTTGATGACACTGTTGTTGCTCCAGCAAGGAAATGTCTTAATTTCTTAATGTGCAGGGTTCTTTCTTATGTGCTCTATGTTGGGTCTCTGCCACTTAGAATCAGAATGATTAAGGTTGGAAATACCACTAAGATGATCGAGTCCAACGCCTGTGACCACTTTAGGCCATGTCGCTTGGTGCCACATCTGCCATTTTCCTGAATGCTTCCTGGGATGGTGACTCTTCTTCCTGAGTAGTGTGTTTCAATACGTCACCATTCTTTCAGACAAGAATTTTTCCTAATATCCAACGTGAACATCCTGGTGCAACATAGTGCCATGCCATCTTGTCCTGTCATTAGTTATCTGAGAGAAGAGGCTGACTCCCACATCGTCACAGCCTCCTTTCAGGGTGTTAATCACAAGACTCGGTGCTTGTCATAAGACTTGTGCTCCAGACCCTTTGCCAGATTTGTTGCTTTCCTCTGGACATACTAATTATCTAATATCAAATCTTCCTATTGAAGATTTCACTGTGAAGCAGAGTAGGAACCCATGACCAGTCTTCACCTTCCATAGTAAGGTTATGATGAAAACATGACCACTGTGCTTTCTAGGAACAAGGTGATACAAGATCCACTCATTTTGTGGGGAAGCAGATGGTCTGTGGAACTGATGCTTCCAGAAACATCCATATGCCTTTTGCCTGTCTGGAACGTATAAGTATTTGCCAAATGTATTTATCTGTTTCAAGGTACAACAGCTCACAGATGGGTAAAAAAATAATGGCGCCCCACATGTTACTTTCCAGGACACAGGACAGCCTGAGGTCTGCTTCTTTCCTTCTGACATCAACAAGAAATGCCAGTGCTTCTGCACCAGGTTTCTCATATTCCTGATCTCGTGTGGAAAGATATTTAAACACACTTGACTCATCTTCTGCTAACAGTCCTCCCCAAGGTGAGGGAAGAAATAATATGACTGATCCTCTGGCTCCAGCACCAAGAAATTTGTACTCTGTTTTACAGAGAACACTCACATCCTTCCACATCATACTATGAACACTCAGTTCAAGTTTTAAATCTTATCTGCTTATCCTCAGTGACTGATATTTTCAACAGGAACAGAAAGAACAGCACTAATAGCAGGAACAGCAGTGTGAACCATGTTCTGCACCTGAACAGCTGTGAAGATGGTACCTTGCTCACATGTCCATTACGCATGTGATTCTGGATTATTTTTTAGTCCTAGAAGGTTTCGAGCTAAAGTTGTCTGGAACGCATCTTGAGCCACCTCCACTGTGCATTCAGATTTAGTAGGTGTGTACTTAAATATTTGTTTAATATCAGAGTTATGTGACTGGCTAAAAAATGATTAGGATCTGTCTTTTAGTGAAGTCCCCTGCTTCCTGCTGGTGTGGAATCTTGCTGGGAACCTCTTGTTGAAAAATTAAGTTTTCTGATGGTTTTATAACTGTGACTAAAGTGACAGGAGTTCAAAGGCATAATATTTGCCCATCTCCTGCCTCACCCTCTCTGACTTCAGATATCTCTGTGTTTCTGTCCGTAGGCCAAGAAATTTTGTTTGCATCAGTGTTCATTGTTTCCACTCCTGAGATTTCAAGAGTTGTTAACCAGATAATGCTTTAACTACCCACTTTACCATTGCAGAAGTGTCTTGACATCATGATTTCTTGGGAATTGCAGTCTTTTTTCAACTGTGTTTCTCCTGTTTGGTGGCAGAGGCTGTGTACTTCCTCCTGTTTAAGGAGGAAGGTTAGTTCAATATAAGTCCTTTTCTTTGAGACTTGTGTTTATAATGTGAGCTTATTAGCTGCTACTTCATCCTTACATTTGGTCTCATAAGTACAGGATGTCTCGTTAGGAACAGTGTCTTCTTCTAAGAGTAAAGTTATCTCAGGTGACTCTTGGTGATTTTAATAGTAGAAGGAATCAACAGCACTGCCTTTCTGAAGACTAGAAGCAATTTGTCTTAGTAGCTCCTCTGGAAAACTCTTCCTCTTCCACAGCCTTGCCTGGGAAAGCAAGAAGTGCCATGAACTGCAAGGGGTTTTGTGCATACAGTTAATTTTTTTTTGCTTTCTCTGAACTTCTGGCTTTCCTTTTTCTGACCGCTGAAGCAAGCTGCCTTTAGTGTTTATGCATGATGCAAAATTTTGAATGACTTTTGAATGCGCAAGTAGCACAGAAGTCTTAACATTCCTATTGAAGTCACTCTACTGAAATCAATGAGAGCTAGTTACTGAAGTCAGTGAAATTGGGATTTCATGAATAATTTGTCTCCTAACGGTTGCCACTTTTTTTTTTCTTTCAAGACAATTATATGTTTCTCTATTTGTATATGCTTCATATATGTTACATAAATATGAGAGGAAACATACATACAGCTGTCACATGATGCATTTTGTTTTCCTTTGAGACCTGACTGTATGCTGAATACCATTATCCCTCTGAATGCCTTAGGACTTAAAGTTAATATGCAGTGAGAAGGCACTAGTATGTCCCTGTGGACCTATGTGGTTTACATTGGTAATTCGCTGTATGAGTACAAATGATACAATGCTGAGTGACTCCCAACTTTCCTCTGGGTGTGGTGCTTCACAGATTGTTAAATTTCACATTGGAAATGCTTTAGTAGGCTTCTTTCTACAATATTCTTTACAAATTTCTTTGTTCATCATTTGACTGAAGTGTTGTCATCATCCCTGCCTGGGATTTCCTTTTATTCTCTCTTCTTGGTGGATAACAGGGAGGGACAAATATAAGACAAAGGATGAGCATATGTGATTAAATGTCTTTTCTTCCTTACGCTGTTAAATTTCTCAGAATTTGTGTTTGTTGATGTTCACACTTAATGATTAGAAAGCTTAATTATTGTTTTTTTACAGTATCAGAGGAGATACTGATTATTGATTTTAAATCTTTTTTTCCTAAAAAAGGATTTTTCTTTTTATTGCTACAGTATGATGAATAAAATGCTTGGTTCCTGCCTTCCCATAGGAGGAATGTTAAAGGTAGTACACAAAATGAGAAATGAAGAGAAGAAACAAACAGGACCAAAACACACAGTGTGCAGTCCATTGATCCGTGTCACCACACACTCTTGTTCCTAGCATATATTGCATAATCAGAAGAGACGAGACAAACCAAATCCTTTTAGACCATGGAGGTTATAGTGTCCCAGGTGCAGTGCCACGTGTCATTTTATGAATGCAGGTTGCTGTGTTGAGGAGATGCAGCCATGCGTTATGCAGAAGTCACCTAAAAAGTATGCAAGAAGTCCAGGAAGGAATGATGATGCATTTTTCAGTTTCGTTTTTTTTTTTTTTTTTTAGATTTTTTTTATACACACAGAAAGCATTAATAGAGATTCTAAGATGGAGTGAGACTTTGATTTCCTTATGTATGGCAGTTTAAAATTGCAAATTCTTGACTTATCTATGCCTTTGTTACCATCTGGTAGGTAAGCCTTGCAGCATGCATGTGTGTAGCATATATAAATTTTAATTTTAATTTTTATGTGGGTAAAGAGAAACACAGAATGGTTTTCTCAGTATACCACAGCATCCCATAGATGAGTTAATATCTGCAGACTTCACACCTGATGGTGGCTTATCCTAGCCACTAGAATGTATCCTCCTTACCAACTTCTGTGTGGCAAAGTACAGATGAGCAAGTATATATAGATTTTTTCTTCAAAAATTAATATTTTGCATCATTATTTACAGCCCGTTACATGCTTCTTACTCAAAGGATACCTCAAAATTAGAAAAATATGATTTCTGCATGTGCACATGGCATACTACAAAGAGCAGTAACTTCTGGAGGAAAATATAAAACGCAGATTAACTGCTTAAAGTAACAGACTGTATGCAGTAAGATGTTGTAGGGCAGATGGGGAAAGTGAGTGGTATCCAGCCATGCTGATGAAACAGAAGTAAAAAATTTATCAGTTCTAAGCTCATGCAAACTGTTATATTGGTTGGAATGCACAAATCAATACCCAAGTTTCATGAAAAGTGAGATAAAGGGATGTGTTATTCATCAAAAGTGTTTAGTCTTTGTGAAGAATTGTGTACTCACAGATCTCAGGGCACCTTACAAGAGAGAGTGCAGTATGGGAGGTGAGTGAAGCCTCCGAACATCTGTAAGTTAGTGCATTCCTTCAATGATGTAGTAATTCATAAGTTATTTAATTCTCAGTATTTTCAATTTCATGTATTTAAAGCAGTTTTTATTTTTCATTTCTGCAACATAAAGCAGTTTCTTTCTGGATATATATATAGATAGGGGGGAGAATGTGCATCGTATATATTATGACCACTCTCTGTGCATATTCAGTCATGAGGTTGGAGGAGGTGGTACTACACGTGGATTATATCTTACCTCTTACTAAAGGAGATGAGTTTTATGATGCCACTCAACCATGATCAGGCATTGTGTGTGTGAGTTAATGTCACTGTTCACATTTAGTTTCTAGTTTAGGCTTTGTTCATAGTTACTTGCAAATGAGGAGAGAGAGTAAACCAGGGAAACCAATGAGATCTACTCACACTGGCCTCATTTTTCCAATTTTAATCAATACCTTCATTTGTCATTGACTACTGTTGTTTATTCTGTTTATAAAGGAGTCACAGTCTGAACTTAAATAATAGTTTCTGCATAATGCAGGTTCTAAACTAATAGTTCTGTTTCTAAACTGTTCAAATTCTTTTGCATATAGCATGCAAACACACTAATGTGGTTCTTATAGTACATCTCAAACATACTTGAAGAGCATAATGGTTTTCTTTTTGTTTCTAGAGACTCACAGAATCACAGAATTGGAGGGGCTGGAAAGGACTATTTTGCATGATTGGTATTTTTCAGCCTCTATTAGCTTACAAAGAATTCCCAGTTTGTTTCTAAGCTGTATTTTCAAGATAGAGTTACGACTGTCCAATAGCTTCTGTGCCAGACTGGCTGCTACTACCTGATTTTTAGGAGGTGTAATGGTCGGAAATTTATAATCTAGCTTTAAAACTATGTAGGCTGTGGCTGCTGTTATCAGATGGAATGTTCCCACTGGCTGTCCCAGGGTTGTTCTTCTGGGGGCGGGTGGCAGGACGTTCATGTTGGAAGGCTTCTGACTCTGTACCCTGCTTTGCCTGAAACTCTGCGAGACCTAAGTTTGGCAGTATTTATGCAAAAATGTGTGTGTTAGTGAAGTTATTCTAAGGCTTAGAGCGTGGTCTTATTTAATGGTCAAACTTGGCCACAGAATTAGATTCTCTGCATTAATGTTTTGTGCTAGCTGAACAAGCACACCTAGTATCTTGTAACTGAGTGGACTGTGATATTTGACAACTCCTTTGAACAGACAAAACAGTTTTAATATCTAAAGCAAAATGCTGACTGTGGGGAAATCCTTTCAATCATTCATTCCAGAAGATTCTCAGAACTTTGCTAACTAAATATAAAAACACATGCATTTATCAGACTCCCTCCCTGGACTGCAATACGAAGTAATTCTTGTGCATATGTGCTACACAGTAGGAAAAAAAGTACATACGTGATTAGCTGAAATGTCAGGGCAAGTCTCTGATTCAGGTAAAATACATTTTTCTGTGTTTGTCTAAGACTTGAACTGCAGTGACTTATATGGTTGAGAAGGAAAAAAAAAAAAAAAAGGATAAAATCTGAAACAAATCAAGTCCAGTTACATGGGCTTTCTGGTAATCCATCCTCTCCTTTCTTCCATCCCATCTGTTCTCAGTATGCCTGCTGTCCTCAGTGTTCCCTCGTTGGGAGGAGTTAATCTTTGTGTTTAGTACCTTAGTGGAAGCTGCTTGTACGTGTGTGTTGACCAGTCCTATAATTCTGGGCTTTGAAACACTCTTGGGATACTTCCCAGCTGATTGTGTTCCTGAGTGGTAGAACTGAGTTATGAAAATGCACTGCTCAGTGTATGGTCACGTTCCTGCAAACTGGCTGAGCAGAACTGTGAGAAGTTAAACCATAGGCCAGGTTGCAACCTGGTTTCTCCATTTGAACAAGATAGTGGAATAGAGCACTTATAAAATTGGATTACATTTGCTTTTTTTGTGTTTGTTTTTGAGAGATGGAAAAGTTAACAGTTACATACATCAAGATCATCCGAGCATTTGCTATTAAAAATGATGTCCTCAGAGCTGCACACTGACTTATAAAACTTCTATTTTAGTATATATCTAGAACTGTTGATTCATGGTTACTGTTCTTCGCCCATACTCACAGATCTGGCATGTACCAAGGAAAACTAAGTAAATCTTACATGTCATGTGTAAAAATAACTGAATGTATGCGAGTATTATGAAATGCAAAATACAAATAATGTAAACTGAAATGGTAAATGCTGAACTTTAGCACATATTACAGGAACATATGTCTTTACAAGTATTCTGGGAAGCCTGATGCTTCTCCAGAATTCGTACAGAATTTTTAGTTGTACACATGTCAATTGGAGATCTGTATAATCCAGACACTGTGAATGAAACATATTTGACAGTCTTTCCAAAAGCAGCAGCCACTGGTAGATCTGCAGTAAACCATCCAAAACAAACTGTCACTAAAAACAGCAGTAGGCCACCACATAACAACCACAAGAATTAATTTAACAATTGCAGTGGTTACGGCCTTGTACATCCAGCACTGCACATCCCTGTACCTCTGTGTTTAAATTAATTTGACCTCTGTAAGTTTCAATAATTCCATCTAGGTATTTAAGTTGGTATGAAGATCTCTCATCTAGATTTCTCACTTTTATTGCCCCAGTTATTGTAGTTGGCAAAATAGCATTACCCACATATACTGCAAAAATACTGAAAATATGCCTGTAGGTAAGAAACTCCCAATAGCTCTCCAGTCTGGGAACAATTAATCTCAGGCATTAATTACAATCCAGAATGCAATTCTGATGTTATATAATCTATTGGTCTTGGCAGAAATAGGTTGTTCAGATTTTTTTTAAGTACAAAATAGGAATCTGCATAAAAAAGTAAGTTCTCAATTATAGTAACATACATTCACAAATACTGTAACATAAGAGAAGTGAGGAAGTAATGGATCAAATGTTTCACCAGCAAACTGGTGTTTTGGCAAGGGATTAAAAATCAACACAGAAAGTTCATACAGTAGGCTAGTAACTTCCAGTCTTGCTCCAGCAGTCCTGAGTGGGTTTTGATGCTGTTTAATAGAAATACGTTTCAAAATGCCGGATGCAATGCTGTTATTTTCAGTGCATGACAACTTAAAAAAATTTTTCTTTCTCTTATGGAATTTATACAGATACGTGACGTCAAAGAGGTGGGATTTGGTTTCCGGAAGTCTCAGAATTCTACAATGAAAAATAACTGTGAAAT